>JAGFNQ010007519.1:174619-408337 GCA_024364735.1 Boesenbergia rotunda
TTAGGGTTTTTCTTCGAAATGGAATTAGCCTAGGCTCTAACCCTAGAATTGCATGCACCTATAGACTTAGAAGCCAGCATCTCACAAGCACCTTAGGATACTTTTGATTGATAACCTAGAAAGGGTTGAGATGCTTAGGTCTTTGCCTCAATTCAAGATGCTTTAAGTCAGTGCATCGGCAGCAATTGGGGCACTAAATGAACAGCAATCAGGTCAAGTGTCAAGTTTAGACAATCTAACTTGAACAATGCACTTAACTTGACTAACTCTAGCAAAAGCTACTGTTTATAACAGTTAGTAAGTAGCTAAATGGGTTAGACAGGTCCCTAAAAGATTTAACCAGACTTAGGTCCTAGCTCAATTCAGTACAGCAAATGCTTTATTATTGCAAATATCTTTTTGTGCATTTTTTGATATATGTCAAAGGGGGAGAGTTGGAAAGGAAACAGGGAACAAAAATATTTTTTCAAAATTTCTAACTCTGAAAGCTCAATTTGTTTTCAGAGTTTAAAATTCTTTTTGCTCTGAATTGCTATTAATTTTTTTTGCTTAAAATATTCTCTGAAAAGCTTTTTCTAAAGTCTGAATTTTTTTTTCTAAATCCTGAAAAATTTTCTAAGTTTGAAAAAGTTTTCCAAGTCTCAAATTTTTTTAAAAACAAGAGTTTTCGAAAACTGAAAAAGTCTAAAGTTTAAAAAGTTTTCCTAAAATTCAAAAATGTGAAAACATCTTCAAACTTAGAACATTTTTCTTGAAAAACTCAGCCAATACTTAAAAAGTTTTTCGATAATAAAATTTTCTAAGTATTTAAACTAAAATCACCTACTTTTGAAAAACCTAGGGGGAGATTACTTCCAGGGGGAGGGAATCTAACTTAGGATTTCAATTTCAGCATTTTTTTTCCCTTAACCTTTTGAACTAGGTTGCCATATATCAAAAAGGGGGAGATTGTTGGTGCAGATTGCACCCAAGTCAAACCTGTGTTTTGATATTGACAAAAGGGTTCAAAAGTTAAGGGTTAATTGGTGTCTAACAAGTTTTTTGAGTGTACAGGAAAAGCCCTAGTGAAGGCAAAAGTCCAACTGGAGGATCCGGTTGGCACCAGGTAAAACTCTCCTGAGAGGAGTAGGTGAGGACGCGTTCCCCTTGAGGGAACATTAGGCGTCGGTTCGACCTAGGGCTCCATTTTGGAGACCAAAGTCAGAACCAAGACAGCTAAGGCTGTATAAAATAATAATATAATTGTTATTTGGACTAACCCTGGATGTAGGATCGAAGGACTGAGTATCTGCAGCTCAGAGAGCCTCGAAGGAGTGAGGCAGAAGCTGAGCAGGGCGCCCCGGACGACCAGGGCGCCCCCAAGGTCAACCCAAGTATGTAACAACCTCGACGCGTTTTCGCCCCGCTTGTCGCGGGCGCCCCGCGTGTCGCGGGCGCCCCCACTGCCAGCTGTCGAAGCGCATCCCTGCGAAGCCGAAGAGATGAGGCCTTTGACCGGTCAAGCCGGGCGCCCCGAGTCCTCCGGGCGCCCCGGTCAAATCGGATCCCGAGGATAATGGGATCAGACGGCGACCGAGCTACAGCCGGATCGGCTGCCACGTGGGGGGCGCCCCCGTCGACCAGGGCGCCCCTAGGCCCTATATAAAGGGCCCTCGACCTCCTTCTTCAAAGCATCAATTCTTCGGACACTTCCACGCTCTTCTGCTCTCGTGCTTTGTTCCAGATACTGCCAACTCAAGCCGACGACGTCCCGCTGCTCCGAAATCTTCGATCTACTCCGGACGCCGGTAAAAGAAGAGCATAATTCTTATTATATAAAGTTTACTGCATTTATTCTGTATTCAATAATTGTAAACTGGTTTACGAACTTATAGAATTGCCCGCAGAAAACGGTCAACGACCGTGGGCCTTGGAGTAGGAGTCGACACAGGCTCCGAACCAAGTAAAACGACCGTGTTAGCATTGTTTTTGTGTCTTATTTCCGCTGCGCACTTACTCTTTTTAAATCCAAACGATTTGCGACATTCACCCCCCCCCCTCTCTCGCATTTCTCGATCCAACAATAGCACCCAACTGCACCTCTCTTTACATCGACCTTGGCTGTGGCACAACAAATCGATGTTCCAAGCTTAAGGCTGACCCATTAATCAAGAAATAGTTTTAATATGGTTGGAGCTCATTCAACCGTTTAGTCAGGCTTGGATGTGTCCAACAACCATAACTAAGGATTGACCTCTGACTCCAACTATATTAATCACAAACTAATTCCATGGTTTGAACATGTTGAGGTTCAAGCTGGGCATGGATGTGTCCATCAACCCAAACGTGAAACAAAACTCCGGTTCTAACCATATTAATGGAAGGTGTTAGCCTTAATATTTTGTAAGGGGTTTTGCATCTCATCTTTTCTTAAGCACATTCATGACATATAATTATGTCATGACTAACGATATCCTTAATAAAGTATGTATGTGACTTAAGTTATCAAGTCTCATTAATTGAATTAGGAACCAGATTTCCTAATTCTAATTTCATACTTTATTGAAGGAATTGTTTTGGGAAACAATTTCGTAAATTGTCATAATCAATTTCGGAAATAATATGTTTAAGACTTTGATTTCTCTAAATCAAAACTTGTTAAATTAAGAGACAATTCCCTTAATTCAACCACATATTATTTTCATGAAAATCTCATTTAAGAAACTCTATAGGAAATTATTTTCCTAAGTAATTTTGGAGACAACAATATGTAAGAGCATCACCTCTTAAAACATATTTTATTCATGGATTTAATTAATTACAACAAATCGTTTTCTAAGGGTGGCTCCCCGAGGCTCAGATACCCAAAGAAAAGTAATTTGTCGTAAATCCAATTTGGTCCGCTTCGGAAGCGCAACCAAATTAAACATGACAATTTTATTTAAAATTGGGAAATTAAATTACAACAACTAACTTTAAATTGGACGGCTCCCCGAGGCTCAATCCAAAATAAAGAATTTTGTTGTCAATTTAAAAACCAATTCAAATTTAATTGTCAATTAATTGTCCATAAATTTGTCTAGACTTTCTTAAAAGAAAGTGCCCAAAATTGCGAGATTTCATAATAGATTTTCAGAATAATTGTAAGTTTCTGGTACAAAGAAAACTTACATATTTCCAAAGTTGGAAAGTTTCTAAAATAGAAAATTTCCAAGATTGGAAAGTTTCCAAAGATGGGAAGTTTTCACAATTATTATAAAATTTCAGAAACTAGGAAATTTCAAACGTTTGCGAAATTTCATGAGGATTTCCAAACTTTGAAATTCCTAAATCTAAAATTTATTATAATTGAAAAGTTTCCATAATTGAAAATTTTTTCAAAATTGAGATTATGACAAAGTTTTCCGCAAAACAATTTTATGATTATGTCGAACACTAACCGGCTCTGATACCACTGTTGGGACCAGGAGCATGTCGACAAGGATACGGGTTCGTAATATTTTAAAATTTTACGTGCAGCGAAAGAATTAGCATAAAATAATTTCACAAATTATTTTAACCATGTATCTAGCATGCAACCTTATGATGTGTGGACGTAATCATAAATTAAAACTTTGTGGAAAAGTAAACTAATTTACTTAGTACCTCGCGTAACTCGAAGTAAGGGACGAGATCCAACCGTAGCGTCCCTTGGAAGCTCCGCCTCTATTCGCGTCCACGCCGAGTTCTCTTCGGGATGACTTCGCAAAGCCACGAGTTTTGTGCCAACGAGAACTACTGGATTCTCTAAAGGCACAACTAGAAGATCAAGAGAGAAGAAAGGAAACTAACCACCAAGAGACGGAATCTAAATTCTGAGAAGGAAGGAGATGTGATCTGCTTGTTCTTCTCCGAGGTCGTCTTGGTGGATGAAGGTCACGCCCACCTTGGGAGTTACGCCGGCCCTAGGGGAGGAGAGAGAGACGACCCTAGAGAGAGAGGGGCACCGGCCCTAGAGAGAGAGAGGCTTGTAGAGAGAGAGAGAGATAGAGCAACTAATCTCTTGATTAATTGATTAGGGATTCAAGGCTTGCCTTTGGTTCCTTATATAGTTGCTTCTCCTTTGCCAAGTCTCTCTCTTAACAGAATTAACGGAATTATTTTTCATAAGAAATTTATCTTATAATCTTTCTTATGAATAATTCCGTTATGCCTAGTTTTATTATAACTAACTTTATAATAAAACAAATACTTCTCTCCTTTAATTATGGAATAAATTTTATAAGCAATTTATAAACTTTCTTATTATGAAAAAATCAATTCATAATTGATTTTATAAAATTAAAATAAACCATTTCATGGATCATTTTAATTTCCATAAAAGGAATAAATTTCTATAAATTTATTTATATAAATTTCTTTATACAAATTTATTTATCCATAATTTATAAAACAAATCGCGCTAGATTTATTTTATTAATTAAACCAAATAAATTGGTTTCTTCCCCTTGTTGTGGCCGGCCAAACCAAAGGGGGTTAACACCCTCTTTGGTCGGCCAAACCGAGCCAAACCGATCGCGAATTAAACTCATTTAATTCGCCCAATAAGCCTTCAAAAGACTTAGCCATTTTAAGTTTCCGTTGCGCCTCTGATTAACTCAGATTCGACTTATTTTTCTTGATTGGAAAATATAATTTTCATCTCATTTTAAATCCCTCGGATTACTCGTAGTGCGTGTGACTAAATCGGCTTTTGATTTATGTTGGCCGTCTATAATTAACCAATTATAGAACGGTCATGAGTGGCACCTAGTAGTACATCATGACCCCCAATTAATCGAAAGATCAACGGTTTGGCCTCAGAAGTAATTCCGAAACCCTTTAGCAGCTCTAATGAATCGTGCCCCATTCCCTTCACCATCTTATACCCACTTGGTTCAGGACATGGTCTGTGTGTGTCAGTCCCCACTAGGCTGACTACGTCACACCTAGCCCAAGTAGTGTCTTTCTCATCCTTTGGATTTCTAATTACTCTCATGTATTTAAGCGACTCGCACTCTAAACATGATATGCTCTGGCCAGAGGCTTTGAGTAACAATCCGACGATAGGCCTGGGTATACATCTCCTCGCAAGGAGTGGTGAATCCTTTGTAGGCTGCTCAAACATCTTCGGGCACTTCGGCTTATACCCAATCATCCTGGGTCCACACCTCCTAGGAGATGCTTGCTTAAGATGTTAAAGTATAAGTCTCCATGACCAAGATGACTTGAACACCGCAAGTCAAAGGAACATCGCACTTAAGCTGCAGTAAGAACTTCATTGACATATCTATATAGATTACCATATGAAGTTTTACAGCTAGTCACTCCAATGAACTAGTTCCCTTAACTAGCATCCATGTTTATCTCCGGACATCCCAATGTCACCAGCTAGTGAGAATCAGCTGATTAGAGAATAACTCATGCTAGTCTCAACAGAATTGATAATGTCCGTTTTTATCAATTCATCGACTAGGGATATTTTCAATACTTCACAATTGCACATTTAGAGATAATCACTAGTTGTGATCTCATCACAAATTCTCTTATGCTGTGAATTGTATTGCGGGTATTCAGTAGATGAGTTTAAGATCCCAATCAAATACACAAACATGTATACTCAAATAGTGAATTATCATTTATTAAAATGAATATTTACAATCATAAGGCGATTGCCTTAGGATACTTCTCTCATATCACTAACACGGTGATGCTCCTCAGCCCCGGTTCTGATAGATCAGCCTCCAAACAAGATTGGACCTGCCACTGTGCATTTTCACACCGATAATCCCTTCTCGGTCTCACTTCCACCCCTATCACGAACAACATATCGGTAGAGAGGAGGTCAACCCTGGTTTGAGCCCATCCACAGCAATACAAATGGACAACAATGGGGGAACCTAAGTGAGCAATAGCTTACCTCTTACCTGGTCGGAGGACAACAACTACAATGGCTAACCTCTGACTACGATACAACACTCCTAGGAAGCAGCCAAAAGTGTCTCGATTGATCCCAGGAAGAAGGCCCCCCTGGAAGATTGAAATGAGTGAGCACCGCTCGATCGAAGAGGAGGAAGGTAACAATGACAAATCAGGGGGAAAGATATTGGCCAGACGGAGGCGAGGTTTGATGTCGGTGTGGATCTAGGAGTGAGTACGCGTGAGGCAGGGAGATGGGTGGCTTCTATTAGATCGGGTGGGGGGGGGGGTGTTCGGCGAAGACATCGAAACCTGAAGGAAACCTTATGTGGTGGGCCTTTTGCACTTTAGCCCTGATAGTTTATGTTATTGCAGTTTAATCCCTAGTTTCAAAATTTTAAACAGACAACACCCTTCAACTTTTAGGTTTATTCCATTTTCACCTCTTTATACTTCGTCCAAAGGATCGAACCCCTAAAACCTTTGGAAAATTTTTTGAAAAAATTTCTGGATTGGATTCTGATTTACCGTAGTTAACATTCTCCCCCACTAACAAAAATTTGATCTCCAAATTTTGTTATACTTTTATTAACTCTCATTCACATACTTTTCTTATTTCCAGTTTACTTTATTGTACCTCTTATTATCATTTTATCTACATAACTACTTTCCTTGATTTGAAGATCTACTCTTTGCTTATTTTCATTGTTAGGGTACGATTTAGAGCAAAAATGGAGCAAAAATAAAGTAGAAAGGAAGCCGAAGCTGGAAGCATCTAGGGATCTTGTGATGGCACATGGCCATTTGACTTGGTCGTGTGTCACATGACCCACCCATGCCACTCTAGCCGAACACCGCATGATACGCCCATGCTCTTTAGCATGGGTCGTGCTGCTCCTCTATCCAAACCTGCACGGCACAGGCATGCAAGGTGGCATGGCCATGTCACTTCTTCACCGACTGGATGGTATGGCCATGTGGTTTCACATGGTCGTGCCGCCTGGAGGAGCCAGGGGTGTGCTCCCCTGCTATAAAAGGGGCTTTCCTCCCCTTTGCGTGGGGAGGAAGTTTCTCCCCTTGAGAGATCCTATCACCATGACTCTCTAACGATCTGAAGGCTCCTCCGATGTCATCCACCTCTTTACAAGCTAAGGATTGGTTCTGAAGACTCTTTGCTACATCAGACTAAGCATTTCTCTCTCCCTCTCCTTGTTTGGATTGTAGAATGCTTCATTTGACATTTTTTGTGCTTTCCCCTTTATCTATGGAGTAGATTCCTCTTGTTCTAGGGTCTAAGGAGTAGTTGTGATGTATATTTGATGAAACCCTATGGATATTATTATACCTTGTGTTGATGATATGTTTATGCTTAGTATTTGTTTGATTGAATGCTTATATAAAGAGTTTATGCTTAAATCTTTTGAGTATATGCTTTAATATAGTGTTTGATTGAATGGATGTTTGGAATGACCACCATCTAGGGGATATGCTCAAGATTTGTATGCCCGGGGAGCCCTATCTGACAAGAGTAATCCTTTAACTAGACAATCTTGAGCGTTACTTTTAAATGGATGCTACTTCTATGCAAGGAGGGACCTGAATGGCACTTAATGGGATTTCTCTAATTCCTTGTTAGGAGATGACTTGCATAATCTAGAATGTATAACCAGGGAGCCCTATATGACAAGGATTATTTTTTAACCATATATTCTAAGTTACCTTGTCTATCTAATAATACTGAATGCCCACGGAAAGACACTAAGGTGTGGTATTCACGAGGTTACACCGGTAATTAGTTAGACTTCCTACGAAGCATGAACGTTGAGACTGAGACATTAGCTATCCATGGGATATCAATAACTATCACAATGAAATTAAATCTAGATCCTAAGACATTCTTCTCACACTAGTCTTCCTCACACAATTTTCTAGTCCTCTCTTCTCTCTCTAGCTCTCCCTTAGCTTGCAATCACTCACACTTCTGGTTAGTCTAACTAGTTCGCCTTACAACTTCTCTAGTGCTTGCCTCATCAGTTCCTTTGGATACGATATCTTTTATATTACTTAATGATGTTTCTGTACATTTATGGATAGACTATCAAGTTAATGACATTGTCACCGGGGACATAGTAGAGCAACATTAGCCGATTAGCATTTGAGTTAGCCTAGACAGTTCATTCTTTTTGTGTGAATACTTTTATTTACTGCATACTTTCTTTTTAGTTTGATTTCTGAAAAGTTCTTTGCATTTTATGAAGGAATATGCGGTATGGCTTGGCGGGTTTCCTAAGCGTATACTTGGTCATCCTTGAGAGACCTCTCCATGTCTACGGATTAAAAATTAATCCGAATGGAGACTCATCTCTCAAACGACCATCTCGTCATCGTATCAATCGATTCGCAGTACAACTTGGCCAATCTCAAAGATCGAGCCTTTTAATTCGCCTAACCAATCGACCACAGAAAAGATGACGAGTAGATCGTCGGTTTTTGTGTTTATTATCGGGGTCCAAAACAAGATTAATTATTGCAATTAATTATCAAATAACTAACACAACAATAATTAATCAATCACATAAAATGATAAGAAAAACAAGGAGCCAAGGAAGAAATTTATACCTTCCTTTACCACGTAGTCTTCTACCTTATGTCCCTTCCCTCTTGGACGTCGTGTGGGTGA
Organism: Boesenbergia rotunda; assembly: GCA_024364735.1. NCBI lineage: Eukaryota > Viridiplantae > Streptophyta > Magnoliopsida > Zingiberales > Zingiberaceae > Boesenbergia > Boesenbergia rotunda. The sequence goes on from JAGFNQ010007519.1 coordinate 183,216, forward strand.
CAAGCTACAAAGAACCGGAATCACCAAGGGCTCCAATTGATCACTTCTTCACGCCTAGCAAAACCCTAGCCCTAGGGTTTGCTACCATCGGCCACTCCACCTCCAACCCATGCACCGCCGGCCTCCATTGGCTGCCAAGCCCGCCGCCCACAAGGGAAGCTCCAAGGGGAAGATGAAGAAGAAGAAAGGAGAGTCCTTTCTCACCCAAAACCTGCCGGAACCACTCTCCTCACCCCTCTTGCACCGCCGCCACTTACTCCCTTGCACCACCGCCACCCCTTGCACCGACCACCCTCCTCCTCGCCGCACACCAAAAAAGGAAGAGGAGAACACCTTTTGTCCAGTGAGATCCGGCTACCGAGAGGTAGAGTAGAGGAGAAGAGAGGATGAAGGAAGAAGAAGAAGTTCTTCTTCCTCCATTGCCGCGTGCCCTAGGAGAGAGAAGGGAGAGAGAGAGGGAGAAGAGAAAAGTCTTGGATGGATGATCAATTCAATTAATTCTTGGTTTCATGATTCCATAGGATATATATAGGACTAAGGTACGGACCATGAGGAGGAGTTGAGTCTTGGCCCACTAATGGATCCAAATTCGATCCATTAATGAAGATCCATTCCACTAAAGGATCTCCATTGAACTTCCTCACCAACCCCTATATTTTCATATGAGCTCCACATATTATGCGTACATCCATCTCCCCGTGTTTAAGATATCGAATGCCCGTCGATTAATTTAAATTACTGATAATTTTAATTAATCAACCTCTAATTCCTTGACTAGTACCACTCAACCTTTTCATCATGTTGGATCATATCCACCTGCAGGGTTTAACATGATGAACCTTTTTGTAACGACCCGGAAAATTCTCTTAATATTTTCTTAAAATATTAAGCATGTCTAGATAATTTTCCGAGGGACCTAAAAATATTAGTACGAACCTTAGCCTAGAAATCCATGATTTTTCTCATTTAAATTGAGAAACTAAGTACTAATGGGCCTTATATGGGCTTTTCTAGTACCATGATTATTAGTGGATTTTAGGTAGAATTTAATATAAAATAAATGGATTTTAATTAGAAATATTAGTATGATTATGGGTGAGTTTTAGCATGATTTCCTATTTAAATTGAGAAGTTAGGCACTAATGGGCCTTATATGGGCTTTCTAGTACCATGATTATTGATGAATTTTAGGTAAAAATTTATAAAAATATAAAGGGGTTTTAATGAGAAATATTAACATAATTATGGGGGAATTTTTAGGGGATTTTCGAATATTAGGAAAAATAAAATAGAAAATTAATGCATGCACCAAGGATTTGAACCTTGGACCTCTTGTATAACCATGCATGCTCTAACCAACTCACCTAGAAAGGGATTTCTATGAGGAAATGAAATGGAGTTTGGTTAAGGCTTAGGGGAAGAGGAAGAGACACCATGACTCTTCACTTACCCTCCTTAATGTGCTATAAAGAGGGGGTTTGGGAGTTTCTTTCTTCCTCCCTCATTCTAGCCGAAAATCTCAAGAGGAGATTTCCCTTGGAAAAGCTTCACAAGAGGGTCTCATCTCCAAGATCTAAAGGGTTCCCAAGGTTACAAGGGCTAGAGGTGACTTAAGGTCTAAGGAGTTCGACTTAAGGTCTAAGGAGTTCTTTTGATTCTCTTTCAAGGTTCGAAAAATCAAGAAACCCAAGGTAGGACTCCCTCACCTATGTTATAATAGTTCCTTATTATTTCCATGATTTTTAGCATGATATATTGGTTAGTTTTTGGATTTGATGTTGAAAGAAAAGAAAACCAAGAACCTTAGGCTTGTGGGTTTCCGCCACCATGATTTAAAGGTCTATAATTATGCCAAAAATCTTTATAATGTTATTTAATGTTCCCTTATGATGTGTAGAGGTTAAGTATAATTTTTGGGAATTTTTGGAGTACCCTAGGACACCCTAGGGTTTCGGCCAACATGAAAGAAACAAAATCAACACCTAGAGACCCTATGGGTTTCGGCCACAATGTTTTAGGTCCATAATGATGCTAAAAATCTTTAAAATGTTATTTAATGTTCCCTTATGATGTGTATAGGTTAAGTATAATTTTTGGGAATTTTTGGAGTACCCTAGGACACCCTAGGGTTTCGGCCAACATGAAAGGAACAAAATCAACACCTAGAGACCCTATGGGTTTCGGCCACAATGTTTTAGGGTCCATAATGATGCTAAAAATCTTTATAATATTATTTAATGTTCCCTGATGATGTTTAGAGATTAATAATAATTTTTGGGAATTTTTGGAGTACCCTAGGATACCCTAGGGTTTCGGCCAACAACAAGAACCCTTGTGTAGGGTTGGGTTTAAAACCTCAAGTGTTTGTTCATGTATTGTCATGATATAAGGGAGATGGAGGGTGTTTATGTGAATGTTTCACATGGCCTAGAGACCCTATAGGTTTCGGCCAAGTACCCTAAGGGGGTGGAAAGTTAGGACTTATTTCAAGTAAGGGTCCCAATGGACCTATGGTAAGGTATGGTTGGTGTTTAAGTAATTGATTTGGGGTTTTAATGGAATTTTTCCATACCCCCATGACCTTGAAGTTTCAGCCAAGAGTAAGATTAGGGCTAAAGGATTAGGGTTGTCCTTAAGTATGGAATCAAATGTTTCCTATGGCCTAGTATGTATGTATGGGATGTTGTTTGGGGAAGTTATGTGAAGCTTCATGAACCTATGGTTCCTTGGGGCTTTCAGCCAAGGGCCTAACCTAGGGTTAGGGTTGGGTTAAACCTCCAAAGATGCTTGTGTATGAGTTACCAAGATATATGTTTAAGTAAGATGGAAGAAGTTCTATGTTAACCAAACCCTTAGTTTGTATGTCATGAACTATATGTTAAGTCATAGATGTTTAGACATGTGCCATGATTTATGAATGATAGGTATGTATGCCATGTCTTATGAATGATATGCCATGTTTTATGAATAATATGCATGTATGCCATGTCTTATGAATGATACGTATGTATGCCATGTTTTATGAATAAGATGTATGTATGCCATGTCTTATGAATGAGGTTAAAGTACATGCCTTTAAGGCATAACGATGATGTTAAGTATGATGAATGAATGATGATGAATGACAAGTATGATGAATGAAAGATTATGCTTATGTCTTTAAGGCATAAATATGCTAAACGACACGGTCGATGGTCGACGGTACGACGGTCGAGAGGACCGGTAAATGGGCCGGTAGACGGGTCGAGCCGTAACAAGTTATGCTATGTTAAGTATGCCATGAAGGTCTCATGAATGATGAAGCATGTAAAGTATTTTACTTTATGAATGGGCTTGTACCGGACCGAAGTATGGGTCCAAGGGATGGGCACCTTAAGAACGCCCCGGTTCTGGACTACCGACTATGCTGTCCACGGTTCTGGCACTACCGAAGCTGTGCAACAGGGATGGGCACCTTAAGAACGCCTCGGTTCGGGGACTACCGACTATGCTGTCCTTACCCTAGTAGGTCGAGGCTAGCTACCTCGTATTTACTTAGGGATGCGCGCTTATGATGTATGTATGTGGTACAAGCCAGGGCCCCAATGATATGATGATTATGTTTAAGCATTTAAAAGTATGTTTTAAAGATTAAGCATCCTTATATATATATATGCAATTGCCACATGCATCCATCCATGTTATGCATTATATTTATGATAAGAATACTATGCAAAGTAAGTTTATGCAAGGTATGTTTATGCAAATGATTTTATGTATGTTATGCTAAGCTAAAATGCCATGATTTTATTGATGTTCATGATAGTTTAGGATGTCATGATTTATTTATGTTTATGTTAATTAGCATGCCATGATTTTATTTATGTTCATGATAGTTTAGGATTATGTTTATGCTAGGTTAGAATGCCATGATTTTATTGATGTTCATGATAGTTTAGGATGCCATGATTTAATTATGTTTATACTAGGTTAGAATGCCATGATTTTATTTATGCTCATGTTAATTATGATGCCATGATTTAATTATGTTTATGCTAGGATAGAATGCTATGATTATATTTATGTCCATGTTAATTATGATGCCATGATTTAATTGTGTTTATGCTAAGTTCGGATGTCATGATTTCATTTAGGTTCATGTTAGGAATGTTTATGAGGTTATGTTATTATGTTTATGTTTATGCCAAGAATTATGCCATACTATGAATGTTTATGATGTTTATGTCTATGCCAAGTATTATGCCAAACCATGAATGTTTTATGTTTATGTATATGCTATGCTATGAAAGTGACTAAGTTATGTTCAAGTCATGTCAAAGGTATGCTAAGTGCTCATAAAGACTTATGTGCTGAGTAAAGCACTAAGTATGTTAATGTTTAAGATGCTCATGAATAAGTGATGAATGGTTTTAGTGAGTAGGAAAGAGTCTTACTAAGCCCGTGTGCTTATAGTCTTATTTCCTTATACCGCAGATCATGCAAGGGGACAGTAAGGAAGCAGCAGGAGGGCATCAAAGAATGTGTGTGATAGTGACTTGGCCAAGGAGCAATATGGTTGCTCGTCTTATGATAGAACTTTACCTTTACTATTAAGTACTTGAATGTGACTCTATGACATGATGCTAAAGTATGACATGATATGATGCTAAGTATGACATGATATGATGCTAAGTATAAAGTTAATATGCCAAGTTCCCATGTTATGATGCTAGGAATGGTAGTAAGTGCATGTAGGTGTAAGTTTAAAGGTTTCCGCTGCATTAGGATGTCTACATGCCCTAAGTATGTTAACGTAACGTCGCTTTATGAAAAAAAAAAAAGCGGGCGTTACACTTTTGAGCTCATCAAGGGGGAATCATCATCCCGACTTACTAGGACACGAATTTCGTCAATAATCAACGACACACCATATAAATAATATTATTTTCTAACATACCGGGCCTATCGATTTAGAAGAATAAATCTCACCTATTGGTAAATCAAAGAAATAAAATACTAATTACATGTGCCCATTATTATATCGGGATTTAGAAATTGTACTCCATAATAAACTGAGGTTAGATCCAATTATAAAGTCAGTACAAATTGAATCACCTCTATTTTGGTCCTACTCAATGCACACAAAGTGCACTAGTGTAATTCTATGGCCAAGATAAACCACACCTAATTACACTATAACTATCCCGATGGTTTGTCCAATTCTATCTCGGTTGTGAGCCTCTACTTATACTATGCAAGAGACTGATAACACGATCTTTTGTGTGCCACCACACGTCATGTTATCTACAATACAAAGTATTAGACGGTTATGCACATACTAATATAAACATGCATCAGTGTTGTTGTGATTCTCTTTCAAAATGTGGATGCCCATATAGGAAAGGCAAGGCTTTTAGTATACATCCTAACAATCTCCCACTTATACTCAAAGACTTTGCTGTCCTCACATTGCCATACATCTGACTCCCATATCCTCCACATGGCGATCAAAAGCTCTCACCGGAAGGGCTTTAGTGAAAGGATCCACCAGGTTGTCCTCCGATGCAATCTTGGCGACAACTACTTCTCCTCGGTTTATGATTTCTCGTATCAGGTGGTACTTACACTCTATGTGTTTACTAGCCTTATGGTCTCATGGTTCCTTCTAGTTTGCAACTGCACCACTGTTATCGTAATAAATTGTGATAGATCTGGGCAAACCAGGAATCATATCCAAGTCCATTATGAAGTTCCTGAGTCATACAGCTTCCTTGGCTGCCTCTGAGGCTGCCACATATTCAGCTTCCATGGTGGAGTCCGCCACGCATTTCATCTTGACACTCCTCCAAACCATGACTCCACCTCCTATAGTAAACACAAACCCTAAGGTAGACTTACTCTTGTCCCTATCTGACTGGAAATCTGAATCCGTATAACCCACAGGGATTAATTGGTCTGCCCGGTAAACCAGCATATAGTCCCTAGTCCGTCTCAGGTATTTCAGTATATGCTTTACCGTAGTCCACTGTCCCTGTCTAGGGTTACTCTGATATCTACTAACCATGCCCATGGCAAAGCAGATATCTGGTCTCGTACACAACATAGAATACATGAGGCTTCCTACAGCCGATGCATAAGGAACCACCTTCATTTCCTCTATCTCCTTTGATGTTTTTGGACACATCTCCTTAGATAGAGGAACTCTATGCCTGAAAGGTAGAAAACCTTTCTTGGAGTTTTCCATGCTAAAATGAGCCAGGACAGTGTCTATGTATGAAGCTTGGGATAAGCACAATATCCTTTTCTGGCGATCCCTTATGACCTTGATCCCAAGGATGTGTGCCGCTTCTCCTAAGTCCTTCATATCGAACTGATTGGACAACCATACCCTTACGTCTGTCAACACTTTAACATTGTTGCCAATGAGCAAAATGTCATCTATGTAAAGTACAAGAAACACCACTACGTTTTCGTCACATCTCTTATATACATATGATTCATCCGGACTTTGAATAAATCCATATGACTGGATTACTTCATTCAAAGCGGATATTCCAAGATCGCAAAGCTAGCTTCAATCCATAAATGGTTCGATTAAACTTGCACACTAGATGCTCTTTGCCCTTTGCAATGAACCCTTCTGGTTGCTTCATGTAGATGGTCTCCTCAAGACTTTCATTAAGGAAAGCTGTCTTGACGTCCATCTGTCATACCTCATAGTCCATATGAGTGGCAATAGATAAGTGAATCTGGATAGACTTAAGCATGACTACCGGCAAAAAGGTCTCCTCATAATCGATACCCTCTTTCTGAGTATACCCTTTCACAACAAGCCTAGCTTTGAAGGTCTCAACCTTCCCGTCTGATCCTCTCTTTCTCTTGTAGATTCACTTGCATCCAATGACTTTTATACCATTGGGTGGTTCTACTAGCTCCCATACGTGATTAGAATCCATAGATTCTATCTTGGATTTCATTGCCCTTTGCCAAGAATCTGCATCTTTATCTTGGAGGGCCTCGTCATAGGTCCAGGGATCTGGTTTATGTTCACCAGGGACCAAGTTCGAAGACTCTCCCAAAAACATGAACCTTTTAGGTTGTCTAACAACCCTCCCACTACGACGAGGTGCCACCTGTGTATCTTCTGTGACACGTGGTGCAGTGACTTGTGGTGTATTCTCTTGTACAGTTGGTACTAAGGTCTGAACGTCCCCTCTTAATTCTTCAAGCACAAGTCTACTCCTGGGCTTGTGGTTCATCACATAGTCTTCTTCTAAGAATCTGGCATCGTGCTAACGATTACCTTCTGATCCTTAGGACTATAGAACAGACCACCTTTAGCCCTCTAGGATAGGCTACGAACAGACGCACTTCCATACGAGATTCCAACTTATCAGTATCTCCCTTCAGCACGTGTGCTGGATTACCCCAAATCCGAACATGTCCTAGACTAGCTTTCGCCCAGTCCACAGTTCTATGGGAGTAGAAGGGACTGAATTATTTGGTACCAAGTTCAGTATGTACGTTGTCGTTTCTAGAGCATATCCCCAGAATGAATCTGGCAACTCAGAGTAGCTCATCATTGACCTAACCATCTCCATAAGTGTCCTATTCCTTCTTTCTGCTACACCGTTCTGTTGGGGCATACCAGGTGCTGTCAATTGGGATTGAATCCCAGACTCTAATAAGTAGGTCCTAAACTCTCCCAAGAGGTATTCGCCACCATGATCTGATCGCAGTGTCTTGATACTTTTACCTCGATGTTTCTCCACATCAGCCTTGAATTCTTTGAACTTATCAAAGCATTCAAACTTGCGGCGCATCAGGTAAATGTACTCATACATTGAATAATCGTCTATAAAAGTGACGAAGTATTCAAAGCCACCTCTAGCCTGGATGGACATAGGACCACACAAATCAGAATGAACTAGTTATAACACATCTTTGGCCCTATACCCCTTATCCTTGAAAGGCCTCATGGTCATCTTACCTTCTAAGTAAGACTCACAGGTTGGGAAGTCTTCCACCACCAATGAACCCAAGGGCCCATCGGCTATCAACCTCTGAATCCTACTAAGGTTAATATGACCAAGCCTAATATGCTAAAGATATGTCTAGTTCATTTTAGAAGGTTCCTTTCTCTTATTTTGGTTAGATGATGAGCTATTGGCCTCTATTTGCATCGTGGGTGTTTTTAGTTCTAGAGTGTACAAATTGCCAATCATAGTATCCGAACATATAATCTCTCTATTTCTCTTTATAACAACTCTGTTATTAAAAGTAATAGAATATCCATCCTTTATTAATTTAGAAACTGATACCATGTTCTTTCTAAAAGAGGGTACATATAAGTAATCTCTCAAAACCAAAACTTTATTCCTATGAAACGATAAATAAATGTCTCACACTGCTACGGTCGTTACTTTAGTTGCATTGCCCATGTAGACTATGATTTCCCCATTAGCTAGCCGTTGGGTTTCCTGAAACCCCTGCAAAGAGTTGCAGACATGATCAGTGGCTCTCGTATCTACGTACCAGGTACTGGTAGATAGCACTGCTAAACATGTTTCAACGACTAAGCACGAAGAATTACCTTTGTCTTGACGACGGGGTCAGTTCGCCTTCCAGTGTCCAGTTTGCTTACACGTGAAGCACTTGCCTCTCGGCTTTTTCACGCCAGTCCGAGGTCCCTGTGATCCTGCTACCTTCTTGGACCCACCTTGTTTCTGCTACTTCCTGTCTTTCGGCACAGAAGTAGAAACCTTCTGAGTGACCAAGGCCTGAGAACTCTGACGAAAAAGTCCCACTGCCGCCTAAAGTTCTCCTAGTAGTTCCCCCAATGTATACTCATGCTTATTCATGTTGTAGTTGAGCCAAAACTACTCAAAACTCCTAGGTAGAGATTGGAGTATAATATCGACCTGGGTTTCCCCGTCGATCTGTGCTCCAAGTACCTCAATCTCATTGAGGTGAGCCATCATCTTAAGGACATGATCCCTCATGGGTGTCCCTTCGACCATAGAAGTCGTCATCAAGTTCTTCATCGCTACTTACCTAGCGGCCCGTCCCTGGTGACCGAAGAGCTCCTTGAGGTTCTGCATTATATCATAAGCAATGGGCATGGCCTAATGCTGATGTTGCAATACATTCGACATAGATGCCATAATATAGCACCACGCCATCTCATCTGCCTTGGCCCACTTCTTATAGCGCTCCCTCAGCTATTCACAAGAGTTCTCGGTAGGCTTTTCAGGACATTTCTCAAAGAGCACATATTTGCACTCTTCAGCAGTAAGGACAATGTCTAGGTTTCTTTTCCAGTCTATATAGTTGGGGTCAGTAAGTTTATTTTCCTTAAGTATGGTCGCTAGTGGGTTAAAGGTCATTTCGAAACTACCTGAGAATCACAACAATCACAACTTTAGATTTCAAAAATAAATTGATTCCTCAAACAATAAATTTTGAAATCAACCAACACCTCTAAATACCGAGAAATTCGCATGCCACGATGGTGTGGACGTATACGAATTTCTACATTCGTAAGAGGAGGTTTTACCCATTAATTTTATTATCTTGTCAACCTAACTTTTTGACAAATAAAATTAATAGTTAGTTTACTTCGGCCCTACAAATAATAGCAGTGACTCCGATGGGGAGGATACTATTATTTGCATCTATGTGTTCACCATTACACGACACTAAGAAAATTATTTCCAATTATGTGCCGTCCGATGGGGAAGTACAGACGTTCTTCAATAATTTTCTATAATCTTTTCTGACCTAGTGATCCGCAGAACAAGCTCATCCGATAGGGAGGAAGGCACTCAGAGCCGACGTGCAGACTTATTCGCATCACTTATTATATTGTAATGGTGGTCACGGAACCCTTAGGGTCCCTCTCCCACTTAGTTATTTAAATTTTGAGGAATTTTCATGCACACACACAACAAGCACATAACCAAAGCACAAATAAGAAAAATTCTATATTTTTCAACTTTCATAGCCTTGGACTCCAATGCGCCTCCTGTCGTGTTGTCACCTCATCTGCTCCTCCCTACACCATGCGCAAGCCACCATTGAAGGGATCTCCGAGCCAAGATAACTAGCTAATTATTTACATCCATCGATCCTATACTTCACAAAGGAGTGTACATAATATCTAGATCGAAAGCAAATAAAAAGCTCGACTAAACACGTGACATATTTAATTACAAAAATTAAATACCTATCTAGCCTCGTCAACCGTGAGGATTTAATTAATTAAAAAAATTACACAACCAATCACATACAACTATTATTTTGGCCATGATAAGTTGGAATCTAGTGCCTGCAACAAAGAGTTAGCCTACGCACATTCACATATCATCCAACAAAAATAAAATATATGATAATGTGTAAAAAATTAACCGAATCCTAAACACACAAAATCAGAAACCTCAGCTTTGATAACAAGTGAAGGAATATGCAGTATGGCTTGGCGGGTTTCCTAAGCGAATACCTGGTCGTCCTTGAGAGATCTCTCCATGTATACGAATTAAAAATTAATCCGAATCGAGACCCGTCTCCCAAACGACTGTCTCGTCATTGTATCAATCGTTTCGAATTACAACTTGGCCAATCTCAAAGATCAAGCCTTGTAATTCGCCTAACCGATCGATCAAGGAAAAGATGACGAGTGGATCGCCAATCTTTGTGTTTATTATCGGGGTCCAAAACATGATTAATTATTGCAATTAATTATCAAATAGCTAACACAACAATAATTAATCAATAACATAAAATGATAAGAAAAACAAGGAGCCAAGGAAGAAATTTATACCTTCCTTTACCTCGTAGTATTCTACCTTATGTCCCTTCCCTCTTGGACGTCGTGTGGGTGACAAGCTACCAAGAACTGGAATCACCAAGGGCTCCAATTGATCACTTCTTCACGCCTAGCTAAACCCTAGCTCTAGGGTTTGCTACCGCCGGCCACTCCACCTCCAACCCGTGCACCGCCGGCCTCCTTCGGCTGCCAAGCCCTCCGGCCACAAGGGAAGCTTCTAGGGGAAGATGTAGAAGAAGAAGAAGAAAGGAGAGAGAAGACTCCTTTCTCACCCAAAACTGGCCGGAACCACTCTCCTCGCCCCACTTGCGTCGCCGCCACTTCCTCCCTTGCACCGCCACCGCCCCTTGTACCTGCCACCCTCCTCCTCTCCACACACCAAAAAAGGAAGAGGAGAATTCGCCTTTTGTCCAATGAGAGCTGGCCACCGAGAGGTAGAGTAGAGGAGAAGAGAGGATGAAGGAAGAAGAAGAAGTTCTTCTTCCTCCCTTGCCACGTGCCCTAGGAGAGAGAAGGGAGAGAGAGAGGGAGAAGAGAAAGCCTTGGGTGAATGATCAATTCAATTATTTCTTGGTTTCATGATTCCATAGGGTATATATAGGGATAAGGTAGGGACCATGAGGAGGAGTTGGGTCTTAGCCCACTAATGGATCCAAATCCGATCCATTAATAAAGATCCATTCCACTAAAGGATCTACATTGAACTTCCTCACCAACCCCCATATTTTCATATGGGCTCCACCTATTATGAGTACATCCATCTCCCCGTGTTTAAGATATCGAATGTTCGTCGATTAATTTAAATTACTGATAATTTTAATTAATCAACCTTTAACTCCTTGACTAATACCACTCAACCTTTTCATCATGTTGGATCAAACCACCTGCAGGGTTTAACATGATGAACCTTATGAGCTCATCAAGGGGGCATCATCATCCTGACTCACCAGGACACGGATTCCGTCAATAATCAATGACACACCATGTAAATAATATTATTTCCCAACTTACCGGGCCTATCAATTTAGCAGAATAAATCTCGCACATTGGTAAATCAAAGAAATAAAATACTAATTACCTATGCCCATTATTATATCGGGATTTAGAAATTATAATCCATAATAAACTGAGGTTCGATCCAAGTATAACGTCAGTACAAATTGGATCATCTCTATTTTGGTCCTGCTCAATGCACACAAAGTGCACTAGTGTAATTCTATGGCCAAGATAAACCACACCTAATTACACTACAACCATCCCGATGGTTTGTCCAATTCCATCTTGGTTGTGAGCCTCTACTTATACAATTCAAGGCACCGACCACCCTCCTCCTCGCCGCACACCAAAAAAGGAAGAGGAGAACACCTTTTGTCCAGTGAGAGCCGGCTACCGAGAGGTAGAGTAGAGGAGAAGAGAGGATGAAGGAAGAAGAAGAAGTTCTTCTTCCTCCATTGCCGCGTGCCCTAGGAGAGAGAAGGGAGAGAGAGAGGGAGAAGAGAAAAGTCTTGGGTGGATGATCAATTCAATTAATTCTTGGTTTCATGATTCCATAGGGTATATATAGGACTAAGGTACGGACCATGAGGAGGAGTTGGGTCTTGGCCCACTAATGGATCCAAATTCGATCCATTAATGAAGATCCATTCCACTAAAGGATCTCCATTGAACTACCTCACCAACCCCTATATTTTCACATGAGCTCCACCTATTATGAGTACATCCATCTCCCCGTGTTTAAGATATCGAATGCCCGTCGATTAATTTAAATTACTAACAATTTTAATTAATCAACCTCTAATTCCTTGACTAGTACCACTTAACCTTTTCATCATGTTGGATCATATCCACCTGCAGGGTTTAACATAATGAACCTTATGAGCTCATCAAGGGGGAATCATCATCCCGACTCACTAGGACACGGATTTCGTCAATAATCAACGACACACCATATAAATAATATTATTTTCCAACTTACCGGGCCTATCGATTTAGCAGAATAAATCTCGCCCATTGGTAAATCAAAGAAATAAAATACTAATTACATGTGCCCATTCTTATATCGGGATTTAGAAATTATACTCCATAATAAACTGAGGTTCGATCCAAGTATAACGTCAGTACAAATTGGATCATCTCCATTTTGGTCCTGCTCAATGCACACAAAGTGCACTAGTGTAATTCTATGTCCAAGATAAACCACACCTAATTACACCATAACCATCCCAATGGTTTGTCCAATTCCATCTCGGTTGTGAGCCTCTACTTATACAATTCAAGGAACTGATAACATGATCTTCTGTGTGTCACCACACGACATCTTATCTACAATGAAAAGTATTAGACGGTTATGCACATACTAATATAAACATGCATCAGTGTTGTTGTGATTCTCTTTCAAAATGTGGATGTCTATACAGAAAAGGCAAGGCTTTTAGTATACATCCTAACAATTTATTCCCTGATTTCATTACAAGCTGATAATTATCATGGTACAAAGATCTCTGAATGACTACGCAACTCTCAAGCGTGTCCGAGAGTTGAATCCTATTGTGCGCCCGGAGATTTTAGCTCCCAACTTTATTCTTGATACAACTTTCATCTCTAAATTACAGGAAGAGTAGTTTAGTGGGTTGGAATCTAAAAATCTGTATGTGCATCTAATGGAGTTCCATAGATATTGCAACACACTAAAATATAAAGGAGACCATATAGATGCAATCCTATTATTGGCCTTCCCTTCAGTCTCAGAGACTCAGCTATGATTTGGTTAAATACTTTGCGACCTCGAAGTATCATCACTTGGGAAGATCTAGAGCAAAGGTTTCTGAGTGAGTACTTTACCCAAATTAAAACAACCTCAATGGGGAGTATGAGGACAACAACAAAGATCCTGCAGGCTAGATTTGTTACCAGAAAACAAGAAATATTACTAGGCAACATAAATTGTCTCAGAATTATATTCTAGAAGTTGAAGTATTTGATGTTTCGGGAGTTAATTTCAAGGGGTCATTCCCCGCTTCTTGCGGCAATAATTATATTTTAGTAGTGGGAGACTATGTATCTAAATGGGTGGAAGTCATTTCTTCACCTACTTGTGATGCCAAAATGGTGATAAAGTTGTTCAAGAAGCTAATCCTCCTCCATTTTAGAGTTCCCCAAGCAGTTATTAGTGATGGAGTGACTCACTTCATTGAAAAAAAATTTGAGACCTTACTCAAAAAGTACGGGGTAAACACAAAATCACAATGCCGTACCACCTCCAGACAAGTGGTCAAGTGAAAATCTTGAATAGAGAGATTAAGAAATTCTGGAAAAAATAGTGTCAACATTAAGGAAGGATTAGTCACTTAAACTAGACGATCCTTTGTGGGCATACTGGACCGCATACAAGACCCCAATCAAAATGATGCCTTTTCGACTAATTTATGAGAAAGCCTGCCATCTTCTGGTAGAATTGGAGGATAGAGCATGTAGAAAAATTGAAAGACTAAATTTCGATTTAAAGGCGGCTGGGGAGAAAAGGAAACTCTAGCTCAACGATCTCGACGGAGCTTATGAGCATGCAAAAGCCTACAAGGAGAAATGGCATGATAGACATATCATCCGAAGAGAACTTCAAGGGGGGGGGGGATTAGTGTTACTATTCAATTCAAGATTGGAACTCTTCCTCGGGAAATTGAAATCATGATGGATGAGGCCTTATATAGTACAAAAGGTATATCCCTATGGAGCAGTTGATATATGGAATAGGGAGTCAAGAACTTTCAAAGTAAATGGACAAAGATTAAAGAGATATTTTTTGAGGAAGTTAGACAAAGGAGAAGAAGAATTGAGCTTATCTGAACCTTCTCTCCCAGATTGAGCATTAGGGGTCAAGCTCGAGACCATAAATGAGCATTTCTTGAGAGGCAACCCAAGAGTTCTTCTAGTTAATATTGTTTCTTTGTCACCATTATATTTGTTAGCCAATTTGTGTGTTTCCACTCTTTTGTTATAGGATCATGCTATTAAAAAATAATGGAGATCCTGGAATAAGAAGAAAAGGTGCCTAGATGGCTTGGTCATAGCCCTATAAAGGCTAGGGTATTGGCGGTGACTCGGTGCACGCCCCCTCGCTTGCCTCCTTCTAAAAAATTTTCTCCTTCTTCCTCCTCTTCTCTTTTCCGACTACTTTCCCCTCCCTAAAACTTTTCTCCTTCTCTCTCCTTCTCTTACAAAGTTCACATATGACTTTCATCAGGCCAAAGTGGCATTTTTTCTACTTTACTGAGTGGGCATCCGACTTGATGTGCAAATGGTGCTCCACTATCTCCGCTCAGACTCCCACCAAATCTTTTTGGGACTAAGCAAAAATGTCTTGATTCTACATCAAATAACTAATTAAGGATACTCTTTACTCGAGTGAGTGATCATTAGAAATGCGAGTGGTCCATTCAGGATTAGATGGAACCACTCTGATGAATTCAATTTCTTGTCCCAACACAAAGGAGGGTTCCCTTGGCGCACTATATATATTTCCCCCATACGTTGCTCTTATAGGTTGGGTTTTGCCATAGATACCTCAAGTTGAGGCTCCTTCATGGTTCTCCAAGTATTCCCATCTTAATTTTATGTATCTCTTACCATAAGCGGAGCCAACTTGATTATGTCTTCCTTCACTCGCTCAGGTTCCTCCTCTCATTCTTTCTACTGGATTATGCTTGAGGTAGGCCCTTCGAGGAGCACACGGCCTGAGTCCTAAGAATCAAAGCGAGTTAGTTAGGGAAGCCGTTGTCAATGTGACCCCTCCTACTCTCTAGTGACGAGATGGGAGGGAATTCTTGTGTGCATGTGAGAGAGCATAAGAACTCAAAGGGGAAGACAAAGAAGCCAAGAGAAGGAAAATCATACCATCACTTACTTTCGCGACACCTTATATAGGTGGGGAGGTGGAAGGTTCATGTAAACTACCATGTGAGCCTTAGGCAAGTCATATTGATGACCACACAAGCGAAGCACCGCTCGCAAACCAACCACACGAGCGAGACATAACATCAAGGGCAACAACCATTGGGTCCTACTCCTGACACTGCCCGATCATTGGCCCAATGTCGATTTCATGATAAATAACCTCACTTGGTCAGTCTTATGTTAGGGACTGTCAGAGGTTGAGGTCAAGAAGTGACTGCTCAGTTAATGATTCCTTGTCTCCTGGGAACTACTATGGCTGTGTGGTTAGGAGAAGTAGATGCTCGATGGGGCCCTATTATTAGGGGAGCGTCGGCTAGTATATGGGTTGGACCAGGGTCGTCTTTAGGCATAGGCCATTAAGGCCTATGCCTAGAGCCTCAATTTTTATTGGGGCCCATTATTTTTGATATATTAAATATTTTTTATTATATATTTTAAGGGAATAGAAAAGAATAGGGGCTTGATAAAAAATTTACGTATCTCATTTTTTAATCAAAACTTTAGATTTTATAAAAATCTTATTAATGTTCCAATGGATAGAGTCATAGGAGTCTCTCTTTTTAATATTTTAAATTTAATTTTTATTATGTATATTATTTTATAATATCTAATGTATTCATCTTCAATATCTTTCAACCCTAGCCTTCTCTTGTTACATTTATTTTTTTTTTGTAGTGACGTTTTCTTTTCTGGTTGGTAAGAACATGAATTAAATTTTTTTTTATCCATGCAATGCAAAATAAAAATATTAGTCTTTTTTTGAATTCCCCCTCTTCCCTTGATTAGCTCTCCCTCTTTGTACTTCTCTCGCTTGTTGATATTGGAAAAAAGAAATTACACCTAACGCTGTCACGTTGATCCGGTTGGTGCTACTTTGCTCCTTGCTTGATTAAGTTCAAATGTTGAGGGATTCATCCATATTGTGTTAGATCGAAATAGAGGATTTTATTATCTTTGAGCAATAGTGAGTTATATATTTTTATCATTTCACTTCCTTATAGGCACTAAATTTAGCTTTTATTTATATGTATTTACATAAATAAATTTTTTGGCTTCCCTTTTATTTTTATTCTATCATTTACAACTATTTTGATTTAGGTAATAAAAAATATGATTTATTTTTTTCTTTTGTTCTGTGCCTAAAATGACTTATTTAATTCTTAATAAATGATAATAACTGATTTGATCTCGTTATGATTTTTATTTTCTAAGGATTATATTTAATTGTGTCATTTTGTAAATATATTATTTATTTATTTATTTTGGTTTGCAGTGATGATGAATTGAGGATAGAAATATGATTTTTTCTATTATATATTGTCCAATTTCATTTATTCCTTTTTGCTAGAGTTATTATTTTCGTCTTTCATTTGAATAATTAGACACATTTTTTTATCTTTCTTAGTTTTTAAATGATTCTGAATATATTTGTTTTCGACTAAGTCGGTTGACAGTTACAAGTCCAAATGAAAAAGGACGAATAAATTTTTTTTAAAATAATGTTAATGACTTATTTTTTCGCCTAGGGCCTTAAATAGGCTTGAGCCGGCCCTGGGTTGGACAATGTGATGGCCCTACTAGGTTTACATGGGTTGCATCAAGTAGGTCTCTAAGTAATTGAAGTTCTAGAGGGGGTGAGGTTGACTTGATGTTAGGTAAAGGATAGTCTTGGTTAGGTGAGGTTGGTTGGATACTAGACAATGAATGAAGTCCTAGATACGAGGAGTTTCTAGGCAAGTGAAGTCTTAGTGTATTGAAGTCGACTTGTACTTGTCATATGAGAAAGTTTCGGAGATGTTGAGTCTCTTTGCATGACATAGATTCAATTTTGGTACGGCTAGAATTAATATGCCAGTTGATTGGCAAAGAGATATCAGTCACAACTCAAAACTAGAAAGTTATAATATAAGTGAATTCAGAGTTTGAGTAGTTAACTATACAATCAACTCGAGTAGAAATTAGAACTAATAAAATCATTTTTTTAAAAAAAAATCTATTTAAAGTCCAATTGATTCAGCCAGTTGACTAATGCTTTATTGGAATCAGTCATTAGAGAAAGGTTACAGGTAAACAAGTGAATTTTGACATGGCAAAGTGGAGCAGGGTTTCATAAGTCGACTAATCAATATTGTCTAGACTTGTGCAAAGCTTGTAAAGCTTGATTCTGATAAGGACTAGTAAAATGGAGGTCTTAACTGATTCTAGGATGAATATTATTGTGTTGCAGAGCCTATCCTTAGCCCGAAAAAATCAGAAAAAAAAATCACCAATAGACCATAGGGTGCAATAAAAATTGTGGAATTTTCAAAAAACACACACTTTGCTTTCATATTTTCCAAAAAACACATTTATTTTTCATTTTACCCCTCTCGTCAACTACTATGGCGTTGCATTTAACAAAACAACACCACTGTGATGTTGGATTTCAAAAGCAATACTATTATAGTGTTGTATTTCAAAAATCAATATCATAGTGGCGTTGAATTTTAAATATCAACACAGTGATATAGATTTTAGGATTTATGTACAGTATTAAAATGGTGTTGATTTTCAAATATCATCACCACAGTAGTACTAGTTTTAGAATTTCTTCAACATCAAAGTAATGTTAATATCTGACACGTAGTGTGACAGTGTTGTTTTTTGTTAAATTTAGAATCATATATTGATCCCGGCCTACCTTACTGGTAGCTCGGCCAGCCAGCCTAGTGCCACGAAGGCCTAGTAGAGGGGTCCACGAAGACCTCACTAGGGGAATTCCCGAACCAGGGATCATCCCTAACCACTAACCGACCGACCGACCCTGGTCGAGATCGGGCAGGTCGATCCCGGACACCTCTTGACTCGGCCACCGAATCCAGTTACCCGACCCAGGGCTAGGTCGAGAAACTCAGCCCTCAGCACCCCGTAGATCGGACAGCCAGTAGACCTGAAAGATGGTAAAGCAGATACAGCTCGACAAACCCCCGACTCGTGGCGTACCCTGTGTCACTCGGCTATACTACACCCGACCTAGGCCGTACCACTCGGACCCGCCGATCGTCCATCGATCTCCGGGCCAGTCCTTCCATGCGCCGCCACCCATCAGGACACCTTGGGTACGACCATGATGCGGGGGGCGATGCGCGCCCTACCCATTCATGACACACGGACATCCCGCTAACTTGGTACGGTTGTACTATCCGAGCACGCCGCGCCATGCCGCAGTACATCTAGGTGCTCTCCCACGAGTTGACAAACATCATACCCCTGCCTCATTGACACAAATAGGGGTTGTTAGCTCCCCCGGCTATATAAGCCCCTCCCCTCCTCATTCCGTAGGTATGCGCAATCACGTTCTATTGTCCTGCTATTCTGCTGCTTCCCTATATTTCCCGCGGATACTAACTTGACCGTCGGAGGGCCTGACTGGGGAAATTCCTCAGTGGGTTGGCTAACGGTCGCTGTCACGCAGGTCAGTGCCAGGTCAGTAGCTCGTGACACTCAAGCAACCATCTGGCCCTTGGGACTTCCACCTCGCTTTGCGACAGGATCAAATTTGGCGCTAGAAGGAGGGCATTTAGCCTGATCGGAAGTGCACGATGGAAGATCCCACCCGAGTCATGAAGACCGTTATGCCCGAGGAGTACGAGCTCTTAAGAGCCACCCCAGCCCAGAGAGCCTCTCAGTGTTGGGACCGGGTGCATGTTGACATGGATGCGGGTTCGTAATTTCAAAATTAATTACGTACAGCGGAAGGTTTAGCATAAATAATTTCTCTAAATCATTTAACCACACATCTAAGCATGCAATTTTATCTTATGTAGACATGATCATATATTTAAAATTTTGCAGAAACATAAACTAATTTACATATTACCTCGCGTAACTCGAAGGAAGGGATGAGATCCAACCGTAAGCGTTCCTTGGAAGCTCCGCCTCTATTCGCGTCCACGCCCAGTATCTTCGGGATGACTTCGCAAAGCCACGAGTTTCGTGTTCTCGAGAACTACTAGATTCTCCGAGAACGCGACGAGAAAAACCAAGAGAGAAGTTGGAAGACTAACTACAAAAGGATGGCCGGAATCAAAATTCCGGCGAAGCAAAAGAAGAGGCTTGCGACAAAAAGATCCTTGCGGCAAACTCTAATTCTGGCAGCACCTTCTTTCGGCCAAGAGATGACCGGAGCTTCCTTCTCCGGCACCAGGTGGTGGTCGGCAGGGTAAGGGCAGGGGCGGCCAGCTGGTGCTCCTTCTTGGGGCTGGTTGGCACACGGCAAGAAGGGGAGAAGAGAAGGAGAGAAAGAGAGGGAGAGAGCCTATGTCTTCATCTCTATGATTCACAACCAAGTCTTGCCTTGGGTCCTTTATATAGTGGCCTCTCAACCATCAAGCCTCTCAAATATGGAATAACTTATTCCATCATGCCAAGTTTGATTTTATATCATGGTTAAAATCATATTTTAATTCATGATAAAAATCTTCTCTCCTATGGAATAAATTTCCTTATCATGGTAAATCAATCCATGATTGATTTTATAAAATAAACCAATCCATGGTTCATTTTAATTTTCATGAAAAATAAACCAAACCTTGGTTTATTATATAAAAATTTATATCATCCATAATTTTATAAAACAAACCACACTTGGTTTATTTTATAAATTGAACCAAAAACTTGGTTCTCTCCCTTTGTTGTGGCCGGCCAAGCAAAGAGGATGGAGGCCCTCTTTGGCCGGCCCATCCAAGCCACGACCCAATGAATTAAACTTATTTAATTCATCTATTAAGTCTTCAAAAGACTTAGCCATTTTACGCTTCTGATGCGTCTCTGAAAAATTCAGATTCGACTTATCGTTTGGCTCAACCAAACTTAATCTCTCTTGATTGGAAAATTCAATTTTCAACTCGTTTTAAATCCCTCGGACTACTCGTAGTGCGTGTGACTAAATAGGCTTTCAATTTATGTTGGCCGTCTATAATTAATCAATTAATTATAGAACGATCATGAGTGGCACCTAGTAGTACATCATGATCCCCAATTAATCGAAAGATCAACGGTTGACCTCAGAAACAATTCTGAAACCCTTCAGTAGCTATAATGAATCATGCCCCATTCCCTTCACCATCTTATACCTACTTGGTTCAGGACATGGTCTATGTGTGTCAGTCCCCACTAGGCTGACTACGTCACACCTAGCCCAAGTAACGTTTTCTCGTCCTACGGATTCTAATTGTAGGACCGGTGTCGTTGATAGAGGGGGGGTGAATATCGACCGTTCAAATATTTCGGAAACTTGGTAAGACTTTCGATTGTCATTCTGGACTCAGAGCGTTAGTGCAGCGGAAAAGTAAAGTAGAACGAAAATAAACAGACACAGGGACACTGCGGGATTTTTACTTGGTTCCCGACCCCCCAGGGTCAGTACATCCAAGGCCTATGCACGGGAACGCCCGTCCACTATTGATCTCCTTCTCGGACTTTCCGGAGGTGGAGAAACCCAACTTACAATGCAAGTTTACAATCAAAAGATAAATAAAATTAAGTGTGGAATTAAATAAAAGCAAACCAACAAGACAAAGTCTGAAGCTCGGTCGATCTGGACCTCCGAAGTGCCGCGCACTTCCTCCTGGAGCCTCCCGGTCGTAGAGCCTCGTCTCTAGCGCGTTGTCGTCGGTCAGAATGCTTGGAATCGCTCTTGGAAGTTGTTGTTGAAGCAGAGGGGTCGAAGCCCCTTTTATATGCTTCCTGCGGGCGCCCTTGACGCTGGGGGCGCCCCGAAAAACCCGGTCAAAACTTATCCCTGCGCCGACCTCGCCACAGCTGATAAAACCTTTGACCAGGGGTTCCGGACCTACCGGGCACCCTCATGAAGGCTTATCTATGTTTCTGACACGAAACAGCAAACACAGCTTTGAACCCGGGCGCCCCGGACGTTCCGGGCGCCCTCCTTGACACCTGTTCTGCTTACTTCACAGAACCACTATTTTTCTTCTTTGGCTGGGGACACCCTAACTGTTGGGGGTGCCCTGGCTGATGGGGGCGCCTGCTTCAAAGGTTGTAACCCAATTTTTGCTTGCTTTGTCTTCCAATCTTAGCACCTGCAAGATACATGAACACAAAGCATATATACATATAATATTAGCCTTAAGGACTTGGTTCAGACTTTGGATCTCCACGAAACCCTAGGTTGAACCGGCGCAAGTTCCCACCCCCGAGAATGCGCCTTTCAACTACTCCTTTCAGGAGCCGATTGCCACCCAGTCCTTCGGGTGGACTTTTGCTTAGCCTCCGATTACTCCGGATCTCGAGATGCCCAAACCCTGACCCGTCTCTACTCCTGTCCTTAGTCATCGCTCAACTAAGTTGCTCAGTCCCTTGGACCAAGACTTCTTTACCTAGCAGTCCTTCGCCAGGTGCCTAACAGTCCTTCGCTAGGTCTTCATTCCCTAGCAGTCCTTCGCCAGGTGCCTAGCAGCCCTTCGCTAGGTCTTAGAGTTTTGATACCTAGCAGCCCTTCGCTAAGTGCCTAGTAGCCCTTCGCTAGGTCTTAGAGTTTCGATACCTAGCAGCCCTTCGCTAGGTGCCTAGCAGTCCTTCGCCAGGTCTTCAACTCCTAGTAGCCCTTCGCTAGGTCTTAGGATTTCGATACCTAGCATCCCTTCGCTAGGTGCCCAACGGCCCTTCGTCAGGTCTTAGGGTTTCGATACCTAGCAGCCCTTCGCTAGGTGCCCAATGGCCCTTCGTCAGGTCTTGGGGTTTCGATGCCTAGGTTAACTAGGACTTTTCTTCAACATAGGTTACTTCTCCTTTGCTCCCCTTTGTTTGTTCAATGTATCACTGACTTGAGTATATTGTCAAACATTAAAACACTTAAAGGAGAACATCATTGATGCAACTTGCACCAACAATCTCCCCCTTTTTGATGTTTGACAATAACTTAAGTTAGATTGGTTGAAGGGGCTAACTTACTATCCTTGGGATAAAAAGCCAAAAAAAATATAAGTTTTGAAACTATATTTTTGATCTTTGGGAGAAAATTTTCTAACTTAAGCACACCTCTCCCCCTTTGTCATACATCAAAAAAAAACTTTAAGAAAATACTTGCACTAGCAATGAAAACTTTTAGTTTTTTTTTAGCATACTTAGTGCAAAAATTTTTGAAAGCATTGCATTTTGAATGATATATTGCATTTTTTTTGAAAAATGCATAATTTTGAGAAAGATGCTATGTACTTTTGAAAGATTATGTAATTTTTGAAAAAATAAGTACCTTTGAAAAATGTATTGATTTTTTTTAAAAAAAAAGTAAGTACTTTTTGGAAAATGCATAATTTTTGAAAGAATGCTATTTTGGAAAATATAAATATTATGCATATTTTGCAAGTACTAATTATTTTTGAAAAAGATGAGACTTTGAAAAATATAAGTGATTTTTGAAACATAATATTTTACTTGACTAGGTTTCTTTTCCAGTCTGACACAATCCTAGGAAACCTTGTTAATCACAAAGACATTTCCTATGTGTCCTGAAAATTTTTCAAACTCAAGTAAATATTAATAGAGTTTTGCAAAAAAAATGATAATACTTTTGAAAATATATGCTAGTAGATTTTGAAAAATGTGTGAACTTTTGAAGACCCAATATTTTACTTGACTTGGTTTATTTTCCAGTCTGACACCATCCTGGGAAACCTTGTTGACTACAAGGACATTTCCTAAGTGTCCTGGAAATTCTCCAACCCAAGTAAACATTATTTCAAAAATAATTTCATAAGTCACACAAATTGTAACAAATAGAATAATAGTATTTTGAAAGACTTAGATTTTTAGCAAGATTTTGAAGATATGAAAATATGTTATTAAATAATTCTTTTAATTTGACCTCCCCCTAAACTTGACTCAGTCCTGAGAAGCTTGTTGACCACAAGTACTCTTCCTCTGAGTCTTAAGGTTTGATTCAGATTAAAAAGAAATATTTAACAAAAAAAATGAATAATTACCAAAAAAAACTTTTCTGAATTTCTTCTTTTGACTCAGACTCCCCCTAAATTTGACACATCCTAGGAGTCCTTGAAAATCATGAAGTGGACATTTCCTCTATGTCTTTAGGGTTTATCAAAGTCAAAGAAATAGGTAAATTTTTGAACATATAATTTTTACAACATAAACCCTTTTTGAAAACACAAGTAATAATGATTTAAAGCACAGTTTTCGAAAAGTATTTTTCAAATGATAATAATATTTAAAGTGCAATTTTGAAAACCATTTCAAAAACAATGAAAAGCACTTTCCCCTGTACCCGATACCGTTTGACTCTATCTAAGTGCCTTAAGGAACTTTAGTGTTGTCCTAAGAGGCTTGTGTCTAATTGAGTGAGTCAAACAATTTTTTGAAAGAATATAATTTTTGAAAGCATATAATGTATTGGCAATCAACAAGCATGAAATCCATACAAACATTATTATGTTGAAGCACTATTTTGAAAATATATTTTTAGGAAAATATTCTAATAATTTTGAAAAATAATTTTAAAAAATATTTTTCAATTCATTAGTCCTTAACATCTCGCTCATTTTAGATGTATCAATACAACAAGCATGGTTGCCTTATAGGTGTATTGTGAGATGCTTGAATTATTTTTCTTAATTTATTATTAACTCTAAGATTTAATTGAAGCTTGTGTTAGATTTGAATTTGTCAAGAAGTAACTTAAATTTGAATTTCAAAAATTGGCTTCCAGGTCTTGGCAAGGCACTAGGCCTTCTTTGGCCGTAGCCTTATTGGATTTCCTTGACAAAGACTTTTAATGAAATTTCATTTTCAAAATTACTTTTTGAAAAATTCTGGTCTAACTAGTTTGGGTCTTGGATAGGTAGCTTCGGCTAGTTTCACTAGTCTAAAGAGACCAAGTATACTTGATCTTATTAGAATTGGCTTCCCTAACGTACTATCATCTCACCGTCACCCAATACCAGGTTGATCAAGTTTCAATTATTCTTTTTCCTATAGCCATTCTAATATATGCATAAAATTTAAATATGAATGACATGTCATATATTTAAAAGAAGTAGCAAAAGCATGTCATGGCAATTATGCATGAGTCAAACAAGTCCAATCACTTTATTTAAGTTTCTAATGATGTATCAAATTCCCGATTTGATACATATCGTGTGAACCCGTGAATATGTCAACCCACTTTGACATATTTAATGTTATTAATTTTAATTGTTATAGTTTTGGGTAAGGTTTTAGTTTAGTTCAAGTTTAATTTATTTAAGGGTTAGTTGGATTCAAGCTAATTAAGAATTAATTGAAGTTTAAATTAATTTGAAATTGATTGATTTGAATTAATTTAACTTAATTTGAATTAAGATGATTTAATTTAATTAGAATTAATTGGAATTAAGATAATTTAATTTAATTAGGATTTAATTGAATTTAATTAATTTAATTTAATTTAATTGATTTAATTAATATTTAATTCATTAATTGATTTAATTAATATTTAATTGATTTAATTGATTTAATTGAATTTAATTTGAATTTAATTAAGATTTGATTTGATTTTAATTTGAATTTAATTAAGATTTAATTTGATTTTAATTTAATTTGAATTTAATTTAATTTGAATTTAATTTGATTTGAATTTAATTTAATTCGAATTTAATTTAATTTAATTCAAATTTAATTTAATTTGAATTTAATTTAATTTAATTTGAATTTAATTTGAATTAAATTAGGATTTAATTTTGAATTTAATTAGGATTTAATTTTGAATTTAATTAGGATTTAATTAGGATTTAATTAGAATTTAATTTTGAATTTAATTTGAATTTAATTACAATTTAATTTGAACTAAATTTGAATTTAATTAGGATTTAATTTGAATTAAGTTTGAATTTAATTAGGATATAATTTTAATTTTAGTTTTATTTAATTTGAGTTTATTTGAATTAGTTTGAGTTTATTTGAATTAATTGAATTAATTTGAGTTTATTTGAATTGAGTTAATTTGGATTAATTAATAATTGTGGATTTAAGTTCATCATTTTTATTATTTCGAAAATTTCTGTTTCATTTTTATCTATCTTTTCAAATTTTTCTAACAATTCAGATTTATTTGAACCTTTGTAATTTTTATTAATTATGGCCATGATCTTAGATAGTTCCATATCCTCCTTATCCTCAAAATTATATCTTTTGGTGTCCTCAAAGTAGGAGGAGTAATTTGGGCTACTAATTAATGTTTTGTAATAATCTTCAAGATTATCTATAATTATGTTATTATTTAGGAGAATTTTATCTTCAATATTATTCTCAGAATGATCCTCAAAAATGATTCCAGAATTATCCTTAAGGTTTTCAAATTTGAATTCAAATTTATCCTTAGGTTTAATTTTATCTGAATTAAAATTATCAGAATTAATTTTATCAGAATTAATTTTATCAGAATTAAAATTATCAAAAAAATTATCAGAATTAATTTTATCAGTATTAATATTATCAGAATTAATATTATCAGAATTAAAATTATCAGAATTAATATTAGAAATCAATGAATTTATGTTCTGGATTAAATAGTTAATTTCGGATATTTCAGTCATATCTGTATTTTCTAATTTGACATACAAAAAATTAATTTTACTATGCAATAAATCTAATTTATCAGAAAAGTTAACTAAATTATCACAAGGCAGTGCAGAAATTTGTAACATCTTTGGAACATAAATCTTGCGTACCTTCGCCGGACACTTGTTTTTGTAGTGTCCGTATTTCTTGCATTTGAAGCATCGTACGTGATCCTTGTTTTTCCGGACTCCTGGCGCTGGTGCCCCCTTTGCCGCCAGTGGTGTAGATCGAGTCTTACGAGTAGGGCACTGATTTTTATAGTGCCTTCTCTCCCTGCATGTGAAGCACGTGATCTGAAATTTAAAAACAAACATTTAAATAAAATATACCTGATTCACCCCTGGGCTCCCCCTCAACTCCTGGCGTCGTTGCTCCGTCGGCGGTTAGTCCGGTGAAGAGCGGCTCGGCTCTGATACCAATTGTAGGACCGGTGCCGTTGATAGAGGGGGGGTGAATATCGACCGTTCAAATATTTCGGAAACTTCGAAAGACTTTCGATTGTCGTTCTGGACTCAGAGCGTTAGTGCAGCAGAAAAGTAAAGCAGAACGAAAATAAACAAACACAGGGACACTGCGGGATTTTTACTTGGTTACCGACCCCTTAGGGTCAGTACATCCAAGGTCTATGCACGAGAACGCCCGTCCACTATTGGTCTCCTTCCCGGACTTTCCGGAGGTGGAGAAACCCGACTTACAGTGCAAGTTTACAATCAAAAGATAAATAAAATTAAGTGCGGAATTAAATAAAAGCAAACCAACAAGACAAAGTCTGAAGCTTGACCGATCTGGACCTCCGAAGTGCCGCGCACTTCCTCCTGGAGCCTCCCGGTCGTAGAGCCTCGTCTCTAGCATGTTGTCGTCGGTCAGAATGCTTGGAATCGCTCTTCGAAGTTGTTGTTGAAGCAGAGGGGTCGAAGCCCCTTTTATAGGCTTCCTGCAGGCGCCCTGGACGCTGGGGGCGCCCCGAAAAACCCGGTCAAACCTTATCCCTGCGCCGACCTCGCCGCAGCTGATAAAACCTTTGTCCAAGGTGCCCCAGACCTCCCGGGCACCCTCATGAAGGCTTATCTGTGTTTCTGACACGAAACAGCAAACACAGCTTTGAACCCGGGCGCCCCGGACGTTCCGGGCACCCTCCTTGACACCTATTCTGCTTACTTCACACAACCACTATTTTTCTTCTTTGGCTGGGGGCGCCCTGGCTGTTGGGGGCTCCCTGGCTGATGGGGGCACCCCCCTTGATGGGGGCACCCTGCTTCAAAGGCTGCAACCCGGTTTTTGCTTGCTTTGTCTTCCAATCTTGGCACCTGCAAGATAGATGAACACAAAGCATATATATATATAATATTAGCCTTAAGGACTTGGTTCGGACTTTGGATCTCCATGAAACCCTAGGTCGAACCGGCGCAAGTTCCCACCCCCGAGAATGCGCCTTTCACCTACTCTTTCAGGAGCCGATTGCCACCCAGTCCTTCGGGTGGACTTTTGCTTAGCCTCCGATTACTCCGGATCTCGAGACGCCCAAACCCTGACCCGTCTCTACTCCTGTCCTTAGTCATCGCTCAGCTAAGTTGCTCAGTCCCTTGGACCAAGACTTCATTGCCTAGCAGTCCTTCGCCAGGTGCCTAGCAGTCCTTCTCTAGGTCTTCATTCCCTAGCAGTCCTTCGTCAGGTGCCTAGCAGCCCTTCGCTAGGTCTTAGAGTTTCGATACCTAGCAGCCCTTCGCTAGGTGCCTAGCAGCCCTTCGCTAGGTGTCTAGCAGTCCTTCGCCAGGTCTTCAACTCCTAGCAGCCCTTCGCTAGGTGCATGTTGACATGGATGCGGGTTCGTAATTTCAATATTAATTACGTGCAGCGGAAGGTTTAGCATAAATAATTTCTCTAAATCATTTAACCACACATCTAAGCATGCAATTTTATCTTGTGTAGACATGATCATATATTTAAAATTTTGCAGAAACATAAACTAATTTACGTATTACCTCGCGTAACTCAAAGGAAGGGACGAGATCTAACCGTAAGCGTCCCTTGGAAGCTCCGCCTCTATTCGCGTCCACGCCGAGTATCTTCGGGATGACTTCGCAAAGCCACGAGTTTCGTGTTCTCGAGAACTACTAGATTCTCCGAGAACGCGACGAGAAAAACCAAGAGAGAAGTCAGAAGACTAACTACAAAAGGATGGCCGGAATCAAAATTCTGGCGAAGCAAAAGAAGAGGCTTGCGGCAAAAAGATCCTTGCGACAAACTCTAATTCCGGCAGCACCTTCTTCCGGCCAAGAGATGGCCGGAGCTTCCTTCTCCGGCACCAGGTTGTGGTCGACAGGGTAAGGGCAGGGGTGGCCGGCTGGTGCTCCTTCTTGGGTCTGGTTGGCGCACGGCAAGAAGGGGAGAAGAGAAGGAGAGAAAGACAGGGAGAGAGACTATACCTTCATCTCTATGATTCACAACCAAGCCTTGACTTGGGTCCTTTATATAGTGGCCTCTCAACCATCAAGCCTCTCAAATATGGAATAACTTATTCCATCATGCCAAGTTTGATTTTATATCATGGTTAAAATCATATTTTAATTCATGATAAAAATCTTCTCTCCTATGGAATAAATTTCCTTATCATGGTAAATCAATCCATGATTGATTTTATAAAATAAACCAATCCATGGTTCATTTTAATTTCCATGAAAAATAAACCAAACCTTGGTTTATTATATAAAAATTTATATCATCCATAATTTTATAAAACAAACCACACTTGGTTTATTTTATAAATTGAACCAAAAACGTGGTTCTCTCCCTTTGTTGTGGTCGGCCAAGCAAAGAGGATGGAGGCCCTCTTTGGCCGGCCCATCCAAGTCACGCCCCAATGAATTAAACTTATTTAATTCATCTATTAAGTCTTCAAAAGACTTAGCCATTTTATGCTTCCGATGCGTCTCTGAAAAATTCAGATTCGACTTATCGTTTGGCTCAACCAAACTTAATCTCTCTTGATTGGAAAGTGCAATTTTCAACTCGTTTTAAATCCCTCAGATTACTCGTAGTGCGTGTGACTAAATAGGCTTTCGATTTATGTTGGCCGTCTATAATTAATCAATTAATTATAGAACGATCATGAGTGGCACCTAGTAGTACATCATGATCCCCAATTAATCGAAAGATCAACGGCTGACCTCAGAAACAATTCTGAAACCCTTCAGCAGCTATAATGAATCATGCCCCATTCCCTTCACCATCTTATACCCACTTGGTTCAGGACATGGTCTATGTGTGTCAGTCCCCACTAGGCTGACTACGTCTCACTTAGCCCAAGTAACGTTTTCTCGTCCTACGGATTCTAATTACTCTCATGTATTTAAGAGATTCATACTCTGAACATGTCATGCTCTGGCCAGAGGCTTCGAGTAACAATCCGACGATAGACCTTGGGTATACATCTTCTCGCAAGGAGTGGTGAATCCTTTGTAGGCTGTTCAAACATCTTCGGGCACTTCAGCTTATACCCAGTTATCCTGGGTCCACAACCTCCTTGGAGACGCTTGCTTAAGATATCAAAGTATAAGCCTCCGTGACCAAGATGACTTGAACACCACAAGTCAAAGGAACATCGCACTTAAGCTGCAGTAAGAACATCACTGACATATCTATATGTAGACTATCATATGAAGTTTTACAGTCAGTCACTCCAATGAACTAGTTCCCTTAACTAGCATTCATGTTTATCTCCGGACATCTCAATATCACCAGCCAGTGAGAATCAGCTGATTAGAGAATAACTCATGCTAGTCTCAACAGAATTGATAGTGTCTGTATTTATCAATTCATCGACTAGGGACAATTTCAATACTTCACAATTGCACATATAGAGATAATCACTAGTTGTGAATTCATCACAAATTCTCTCATGCTGTGAATTGTATTGCGGACATTCAGTAAATGAGTTTAAGATCTCAATCAAATACACAAACATGTATACTCAAATAGTAAATATTCATTTATTAGAATAAATGATTACAATCATAAGGCGATTGCCTTAGGACACTTCTCTCATATCACTAACACTCAGTAGCTATCACAGGTCGGTATCCCGATAGATGGATTTCCTAGGCCATCAACCCATGACCCCTCAGGAGGGCGGGGACGAGTTGCCCCACCCGAAGGAGGCGCGGTCCCCTTCCTTGCTGCTCCCGGTCAGGGTCGGGAGGACAAGGTCGAGCTCGTGCCAGCGGAGGTATCCGCATCTAGTCGAACGCATGGACCACGACCTGAAAAGGGAAAGGCCCCGGCTTTCATGTCGCCGCCGGCGCTGATGTGCAATCCCTTCTCTTCATGGATCCTAGAGGATCCAGTTCTCAAGCATTTCCGATTCTTCATCATCCCCGAGTATGCTGGTGCCACCAACCCTGAGGAGCACCTTATGAAGTTCGAATGTACCGCCCTGCTCCACCAGTATCCTGAGGGCGTGAAATGCAGAGCATTCCTGACCACGCTCTCAGGACCTGCTCAACGATGGTTCGGACAACTCCCTAATGGGTCGATAGCCAGCTTTGGAGGACTCAAGAGGACATTCCTTAAGCGCTTCACCAGCAGCCGGAGGCACCACAAGACAAGTATCAACCTGTTCGCCCTAAAGCAGGGCCCGAAGGAGTCGCTTCGGGCCTACATTAAGAGATTTAACGGGGTGGCATTGGACGTGCCAACCGCCACCCCCGAGGTATTGATCAGCGCATTCTCCCAAGGATTGCAGGAGGGAGATTTTTTCCGCTCGCTTATCAGGAAACCACCAAAGGACTTCGACAGCCTGCTGGGAAAGGCTGTCAAATACATCAATGTGGAAGAGGCACAGGCCGCTTGAAAGAAGGGGCTAGCCATCACGCCAGTACCGAGTCCCGCGCAGTCTAGCCGACCGTCGGGCGGGACCATTCGCAACCCACGGGGGCCCACCGATCGAGCGGAGACGGAACGCCGACAAGTGCAACAAGTGGCTTAGGGGTGTCTGCTGATCCATTGGAGACCCTACTGTGTGTTTCATCATAGCCACACCCACGACACGGACGAATGCCGACAAATCGACAGGAGTCGAGCTTCCGCCACTACACAAAGACAAGACAGGCAAGTCTCCCCCGAGCGTGGCCTAGGTCGAGGAAGTCGAACCCTCACCCCAGCCGCCGAAGAACCCGGGCGGGATTCCCCGATCGCTCGTTATACTACAAGAAAAAAAATACTTTTAATGACATTGAAAAGTGTCATCATATATTACTTATACTGACATTTTTGATATAGTGACATTAAGTTAAAATGTCCTCTATAGTGATGTCGTCTAAAGTCTTATCACTTATGACAATTCTTAATGTCACTATAAAATAAAAATAGTGACAACACTAATAGCATGAATAATTGTTATAGTGACAAAAAATAGTGTCACTATAATATTTGTAATGACATTTATATATGTTGTTTTATTATAGTAATGATGACAAATTTATATGTCCTTTAAAATTATTTATCAAGACAATTATAAGTGTCTTGAATTTTATTTATAGTCATAATAAAAAATGTCACTAATGATAGTTTATAAAGTTAATTTAAAATGTCTCGTTACGTAATTTATAGTGACACATATAAATGTTTGTTATATTAGTCTATAAGGACATTTAAAATTATCATTAATAGTTATTTATTATGACATTTTGAAATGTCTTTATATGAGTTTTACAATGATATTTTTATCTATATGATTTGGTGTTCTATTATGACAAAAAATATCATATATTAATAAATATCTCACCCATTTTCAATATTTTCATGATATAAATATTTATGCATATAACTAATTAACATAAACACAAATAAAAATTTTAAATTGAAATCAAAGTGTTAATCAATAATTGCCAATTTTTTTTACAATACAAGACTGTCAAATTAGTTACTTCAAAAAATATCTATGCACTAATTACAATCACAAATGTACCCAATGTATTTAGTTTAAGAACTAGCAAAAAAATTAAGTCTCTCCTAAAGCAAAACATAACCAAACTTCCAAACTTTGCTGCATCTTCAATCTTCAACCATCACATCTTGAACAAAATCCAATATTCTTGTCACCTACAAAAAAAATCATATATTAATTTGTATAAATGAAATAAAATTAAAACAAACAAATCTCGACAGTACTGAAACCAAATGTAGATTTCCCCCTTCTTCCAATGTAAAGCTTGGCATGACAGAGAAGAGTCTGCCAAGAAGACATCTCTTTCATCATCAGGCATGTGCCCCTTACCCTACACAATTTCACAAAAACTACAAGAGATGAGGCCAAGATTTGTTCATTCTGGGAACACCTTGAGAGTATGTGGCATCGCAAGATGCAACAACAAGGCAACACCAGTAATAATGATGTCATCTTGCAAGATATATAGCTAGGACTGGAGCTCGATTTAATTGAGGATCATTTTGATGCCACTACCAAAGAATGGGTATGCGATCGAATCACGAACTCTTTAATAATTACTTGCAAGATATATAGCTAGGACTGGAGCATATATATATATATATATATATATTTGCTCAGAATGGAAAAAATATGAGACCTTGATGTAGTGTGAAGCTTGTCATCGTCAGACCACCCATGATGAGAGCTGAGGCTATAGGAAGATACTGCATATGGATATCATCAAGCAAGCTTAAACTATAAACAGAGGCATTAAGGCAAAGAAACTAAATAGTTTGTTTTTTCTAAAAAAAATGTAACTTGTAGTTCTCAAACTCTTGTCATTGTTACTTAACTGACAAAAAAATATGGCAAACACAACATGACGTCGTTTCAACAGAGCTAACAATCCACCAAGTAATCATTCCGTTGTAAAACAATGATACTAGTAGTTAAGGGATAAAATGACAAAAGTTTATAAAATGTGGGGAATATCTAGATGATCTTAAAGTTAAAGAGAAATTTAAAAAAAGAAGGTAAGGTAAAATAAAATTTCCTCAAGAATGAAACAATTAAAACTAATACAATGGCATACTGGTAGAGAGTCAATCCCATTGACCTAAAACGGGTCGGAACCACTTTGGCTAAGCGTATAATGACCACTAATGAGATCCAATGCATCCTGTGAAAAAACATCATAAAAGCCATATCAAAGAATCTTATTAGATATTAATAAGGATCCCCAAAGTTTACTCCCGTTTTCAAGAACCTCTTGAAGTTTTAAAATAATCAAAAATCTGAACTGAAGTTGTAAACTTTTCAGATTCACCCCCTAACCGTTCACACTATTAATTTGTCTGACAGAATAATAATGTAGCAGCACTTTCTGTCAAGTGGGTATTTTGAAACTCTAGAAGGCATTTCGAAAGAAACTAAACTTTAGAAGGGAAATGAAAAATGATTACTAAAGGAGATAAATTGTAGAGAATTTCCTGATGATTTTTCCCTTTTTTAGGCTAAGAATGAAAAGATTAAAATACTAAAGATGTATATTTAATGCAAAAAAATGCACTAGTACTTGAAAAAAGTGAAATTATTACTCTTTAGGTCAAGTAATCACGTACTTGTCGAATCCCATCATGAAAATTATTCAAATAATATCGAGTGAGAGCACTTATTCCATCCTTGATCATTCCACCTAAAGTCTGCCTCCCGTATCTGTATGTATGAAACCAGAAGATGAGATATAGGCATTTGCAATGCATCAGATAGATGGAAGATATGATAAATGGAAATTGTAAACTCATGAACTTACCGTACTAGATCACCTTTTAGGGCATGTGTACCAGTGTACCCCAAGCTTATCTCATCACCATGTTCAGCCCATACTAGCAAAAGTGATGTTGTAAGAAAATCACTTTCTTGGAAGTAGAACAGAAAAGTAGATATGCAGAGTGTATTTTAGAATGATTCCTTACAGATCCTAAACATTTCATAGATGTCAGTGTGTGTAGATATACATTCACTTGCTGAAAAAGCTCCCAGTTGTTGTAGATGTATGTTCAATGATTTCCGTGCCAGACAACTCTGCAATGAGGAATGGGATTATAAGGATTTTCTTTTTTTAAAAAAAAATAAAGGATGATGGAAAAGAACTTTCCCAGTTCCCGCCATCTTAAACTTGAAGGCTATGACAAAAAGGAAAATGATGATTCACTATGAACAGGTCAGCCACAACTGATCAACATCATTATCTAACCGTGTCTGTCTTAACATCAGCTACATGATTTTCCCCCTCTATTGAGTTACAATTAAGGTTAAGATTCAAATTCAAGGGTTTAAGCACATTTTGATGTTGAGTATCTAGGGCTGCTGTAACCAACTCTCAGCCTACTTCATCCAGAATTCGAACCAACATCCATGGTTTTGCATCAACCATAGGGAGATGCCAAATGAAATTAGACAAGAGACAATACCACGCACACTCTTTTGTTACTTGTATTATTATGGTGTAAATTACAATACTTTTTTAAGTTTTAACCACAAATGAGCCTAAGAAAAAACATCAAAACCACTAGGAAGGGAAATCAATGCATTGGGCAAGAATAGCAGGATCAAAGGCATGACCTACTGCAAAGATGCTAATGTATCAAAGACCGTGGTGGTGGTCACAACTCAAAATTAACTTGGTTTTTAGAACAAAATAAGAAACTTGAAACTAGAATTTCACTTGCAAACCTGAGTAACATTTGTGCGATCCAGGCAATCTATGCAATTAGACCTGATGATTCATTTCTGCTTCAGAAGTATTTGTCCATCAATTTTCATCAGAAAATATCTGCTCAGCTGGCACAATAATGCAGTAAGGAGAATTATTTGCAATAATAGCAGTTGACATTAAGGAAGATGAATAAAAAACTATATTGACAATGAAATTATATTTAAAAAATGATTATTTGTTCAATTACCCTTCGCTTTCCACTTGATTTTTGATTTGATTGTAAAGAAGTTGTAAGTTATCAAAATTTCCTTTGGCGCATGCATGATGGAAATCAAAAGGTATATATCTGCAAAAAAAGGATGAGAAACTCTGAGACAGGAGGCCCCATTAAACATCTAATAGTAACTTTCATAATTACTAAGTCATATGCTGACACACTTCAGCCAAGAAATGTAATAAAAAGTGAATTTAAATATAGACTAAAAAAGTCAATACAACATGAACTTTCAGACTTCATTTTATTTGATGCTTCTGAATTCAAATTGATCATATCTATTCTCTGAAAAAATTGGGTATTTGCCTCCAATTGGGCACACAGATCCCTATTTAACTCCTACAAAGTAACCTAATAGATTATGATTTTCACAGTACAAACAAGAAACAGTGTCAAATTTACTCATTGGTTTTTCATAACTATGGTTCTTTATACTATTAGTATAATCCTTTCAACTGCATAAATGTGAAATTGGATCAGTCCGACAAATTGAGAAAGTTCATCTGCTATCCATCCATTTTATAGTTTTTTTTTGGTTTGGTTACCCTTAAGCTCATTGCTGTTCAATCAAATTTGCAGCATTTATCAACCCCCATCAGTGATTCTTAAGAAACATCATTTTTCTGTGAATGCATAATACATTGGCAACCGCCCCCAATGACATAAACCATTGGTTGATCAGTGTCAACTGAGCAAATATTCAGATTTATCATGTAAATGAGACATTGTTACCGTGCTAATGGCTTTGGTGGGGAGGTGCGCGTGTGGCGAGGAGGGATGAGTAGGGTAGATCAATTCAGGCACGCAGCAATAAAGACCATATAGAACTCAAGCAACCTGCCTGGAAGCCATATTCATACAAAGGAAAACAGTGAATATTGTTCACAATTCATGAGAGTATAAATGCAAAAGTCAGATTTCATCCAAGGACAACACAAAGAGGCTTTTCACTTCCATCTATACTATCACTTGTTATACTTGCTTCTTCATTAGAGTTCTTCAACAAAAAGAGACTAACCCCCTTCAATACTTGTTAGAGTTCTTCATTAGAGTTCTTATCACTTGTTATACTTGCTTCTTCAACAAAAAGAGTTCTACAAAAGATACTTGGTTGCCAAGAGTACTGATGAATCTCTCAACTTTTGCTTAATGATTACCAAACTTTCAGATACATCTAACCCCCTTTTTAGACTTTTTGTTGGCTGATGACACAAAAACTTCATGAGTATCATTCGATTCATACCAAGAGTTTACAGCTACTATATTTTTACAAAGATTAACTAAGCAAATTGTTATTGTAAATAGCTTAATGTATATAAAATGGATGAACAGGTTTAAGAGAAGACCTTGGAAACTTGCAAAAGGGTGGCATAAAAATCACTCAATCTTCAAAAGAACAGAAATCACAAAAACTTGCAACCTAGGGTTCGAATCACAGAAATCGATCACACAAAAATCACTTATAAATCTTCAAACAAAATAGAACACATAGAATCTTACAACCTAGGGTTCGGATGGCGAAACGGTGGAAGAGGAAAGAAACTTGCAACCTAGGATTCGGATCTCGACGGGGCAGACGACGGAGCAGACGCCACTGGTAGCCGGCGGAGCACACGACGTTGGTGGTTGGTGCTAGTGGCCGACGGGGCAAACGATGAGGTAGACGACGCTGGTTGGAGGCACTCGCATAGGGGGTGGGTCGATCGAGCAGGGAATGAGGCCACGCTGGTGGAGGTGGGCTCATTGGAGGCACTCGCGTAGGTGGAGGGGCGATCGAGCAGGCAGCGCGAGGGAGAAGGAGGGATCACGCGCTGCGATTTAGGGTGAGGGTGGAGGTGAAAAGGAGAGCAGGCGCTGCGATTAGCTAGGTGGAGGTGAAAAGGAGGGATCGCGCACTGATATTTAGGGTTCGAGCTGGCGGGCGAGCGAAATATTGGCGCTGTATTTTTCAGAGGGATCAGAAGGAGAGCAGGCGATCGAGGTGATGATACGCGCGTACGTTAAGTTGGAAAAAGTTTAGGTT
This sequence comes from Boesenbergia rotunda, assembly GCA_024364735.1. NCBI lineage: Eukaryota > Viridiplantae > Streptophyta > Magnoliopsida > Zingiberales > Zingiberaceae > Boesenbergia > Boesenbergia rotunda. The sequence goes on from JAGFNQ010007519.1 coordinate 220,523, forward strand.
AAATAAATTAAATAATTTTTATTATTTTATAAGGACATTTATAAAATTGTGTCAGGATAAAAGATTTAATCAGATATTGTATTTATAAAATTAATCTGTTTTAATAAGTGTCATTATAATTAACTTATAGTGACATTTACCATTAAGTGTCATAAAATAAATGTCACAATAGGTCTTTTTTCTTGTAGTTGCTTGTTCCCGGTCGGGGAGCAAATCGAGTCAGACAAAATGGACGAGCAACAAGCCAATCGACAAAACGCCATCCGAGGAGGAGTGCACATGATTTCAGGCGAGCTAGCCCAAGGAGGCTCCCACCCAGTAGGTTATTAAAATAGTTGTACTCTGTAACCCCACAAGAATAGTGGAAGACCTGCCTTCTCGGATAATCAGCAAGCGTCCCAGACTCTCGCCCTCGCGAGTTATAAGTGGGTATGCTCCCACACACCCCTCGGCTCGACTCCCAGCCGGATGCGTGGCGGTCCACGCTCCCTGGGCATGACCCGACTAAGTGTCCAGACTCTCGCTCTCGCGAGTTATAAGTGGGCATGCTCCCACACACCCCTCGGCTCGGCTCCCAGCCGGACGTGTGGCGGCCCACGCTCCCTGGGCATGACCTGACTGAGTGTCCAGACTCTCACTCTCGCGAGTTATAAGAGGGCATGCTCCTATGCACCCCTCGGCTCGGCTCCCATCCGGACGTTTGGCGGCCCACACTCCCTAGGTATGACTGGACCGAGTGTCCAGACTCTCGCTCTCGCGAGTTATAAGTGGGCATGCTCCCACACACCCCTCGGCTCGGCTCCTAGCCGAACGCGTGGCGGCCAACGCTCCCTGGGCATGAACCGACCGAGTGTCCAGACTCTCACTCTAGCGAGTTATAAGTGGGCATGCTCCCACACACCCCTCGACTCGACTCCCAGCCGGACGTGTGGCGGCCCACACTCGCTGGGCATGACCCGACTGAGTGTCCAGACTCTCGCTCCCCGCGAGTTATAAGTAGGCATACTCCCATGAACCCCTCGGCTCGGCTCTGGCCCACGCTCCCTGGGATACCTCCGACCGAGAAGCCAGACCCTCGCCCCGCGCGAGTTATAAGTGGGCATGCTCCCATGATCCCTAGGCTCGACCCCCTATTTGAGACGTGTGTAGACCCACGCTCCTGGAAGGCCAGCCAACTGAGCGCCCGAGCTCTCAATAGCTGAGTAAATAACACCAGGCTTCATTAAACAGCAGGGTTACCATTGTCTCCTAAACAAAAGTCAATCTTAAATGGCATAGTCCCCCAAGTGGCTACCCCACTCGGAAACCATTTTGTAGCAGGAACTTAAGTGAGGTTGGGGCACTTGGGCTATCTCCGTCGATAGCTTACTCAAGTCGACCTCACCAAAAGGAAGTGAGGATCTGAACTCTTGCCCGGACCCCCAACACTTAAGCACAAAACGCACAAGCATAGAAATGAAAAAGGTTTGCATTCGAAATAGTCTTATTACAAAGACGAGGCTCGGCCTCTACCAAAAAAGAAAGAAAAGGGGGAACAAAGCCTCCCCAACAACTACTCGCTGAACTCCCCAGAATTGAGATGCTCAAACCCTACAGGAGTCCCGCTGAGCTGCCTTATAAGCCCGAAGTTCCTTCAGCTCCCTCCAGACCGCCTTCATCTTCGCCTCTTGGGCGACGTGCTGATCCCTGAGCTGCTTAAGCTCTCCCGAGCAGGCGCTCAGCTCCTTCTCCTTGGTCGTCAGATCGGCGCGTAGCGCGGAGGTTGACTGGCGCACTTCCAAGAGCTCCACCTTGGCCTTAGCCAGGTCAGCTCGAACCCGGCACTCAAGGTCCCAGGCCTTGCGTTTCGTATACTCTAGGCTGGTGACTCGGTGTCGCGCCTGGGCAACCGCCGCATTGGTCGAGTCCAGTTCTGCCTAGATCTCTTTGAGATGCGCCTCCGAGTGGGTCGAACGATCTTGAAGGGCCAAGTTCTCACCCGCAGCTTGTTCAGGGTTTCCCCGTTGGACAGCAGCTGCGCATGACGGAGTTGAGTGTCCAGTCTCTCCACTTGGAATTCTGCATGTCGCAAAGCCCGAGTATAGCTTATAAAACAGATGGTCAGGTCATAGGTCATGCCAAAGAGTTGCAGATAGGAAACAAGTATTAAGATCAAGACAGGAATGAGCGAAAGAATAAACGCAAGTAAAAAGAGAAACGAACCTGACTGGCCTCTAAGAGAAAGGCATTAGCTCTGCTGGTCGGGCCCCGATAATCGGCCCCCCGAAGGCCTTGGTAAAAATGGTCACTGAGCAGACCATACAGGTGGACTTCCTGGGCTGACTCATGTGCCTCGGTGTCTGGCACCTCATAGCCCGTGCTGGTGACGGCACGGGCTGGCATCATTAAGTGCAAAGGCCGGCGGTCCTAAACCCCAGTAGGAGGAGGAGAGGGGGCCCCGTGGACCTGCATTTTCAAGGAGCCGACTCGGGTCAGAGGGGGAGTAGGGAGAGTGGCCGCCTGGACAAAAGCTTCCAGAGTAGGGAGCGCGGAAACAACAGGGGCCGGAACAACGGACATAGGGGAAGAGGTCGCTGTAGGAGATGTGGCCCTATTCCTTTTCTTTGGGCGAGGGCTGACTCAAGCCCCAATTGGGGGAGAGGCCGGAGATACGGGCACGGGCGTCGGATGGCTGTTCCGTTCGACGCCTGGTGACCAACAGTTGGTTATCCACATCTATAATTGTAGGATCAGAGGCTGGCGCCTCCTTAGGGCCCAAGGAGGACGCATCAGTAACAGGCGCTACAGGGGGAGCGAACTCTCGTGCAACCAAAGGTTCGCCGACCTGAGAAGCGAGCTCAGCGTCATCTAGAAGGAACCCCTCCTCTAGAGCAACAGCCAGCATCTTATCTGGTGCAAAGAAAACAAGGTCTTTAGGCAGCTATAAAGAAGAAGGCCGAACTAACTAAGGGAAAAAAGGGGTTGCCGGGGAAGATGACCAGAAGTCGAAGGTCTACGGGAGTCGCCGGAACCCTAGCAGAGCGATCATGACGGAAGGCCGACGCTGGAAGGGAGGAGCGATGGTAACAGCTGCAGAATAAGAGCCTATATATAGGGGAGAGTAGTTGACCTCAACCGTTCGATGAAAGCCCAGGAAAAAGATCTAGGCTCTCCGATTGGATTCGCGGTGAATCCTGAGGCTCAGTGGGGCTGCTGCGCATTCCTGACGGCAGACGCTTCGTCGTCCGAGGAACCACTAACTGGTGGCAGACGCTTCGGTGCCCGAGGAGCCGCTAACCAGCGGGCATGTGGCCTCACTAATTAATGCGATAATCATTGGGAAAGATACGAAGCGACTCGTATCAAGGATAGGGAGGATAAGATAGTCGAAGGGACGTTGACCCGCCTACCAAGCGACTGGTTTGGGAAAGGCTAGCCCGATCTAGACCCCTGCTCCCGGCAAGCTATAAGCAGGCATACTCCCACGCACCCCTCGGCTCAGCTCCCAGCCGGGTGCGTAACGACCCACGCTCCCTGGGCATGACCCGACCGAGTATCCTGACTCTCGCTCCCAGCGAGTTATAAGTGGGTGTGCTCCTATGCACCCCTCGGCTCGGCTCTCAGCCGACGTGTGGCGACCCACGCTCCCTGGGCATGTCCCGACCGAGTGTCCTGACTCTCGCTCCCAGCGAGTTATAAGTGGGCGTGCTACCACGCACCCCTCGGCTCGGCTCCTAGCCGACGCGTGGCGACCCATGCTCCCTGGGCATGACCCGACCGAGTGTCCAGACCCTCACTCCCAGCGAATTATAAGTGGGCATGCTCCCACTTACCCCTCGGCTCGGTTCCCCAGTCGAACGCGTTGCGGGCCATGCTCCCTGGGTACAAACCGACTGCGCCCCGACTCTCGCCTTAGTGCTAGATGTATGCAGGCAGGTTCCCGTTACTCCTTTGGCTTGACCTAGAGATTGGGTGCAGAGTGACCCGCATACCTGGGATTTAAACCAACCTAATGCAAAGCCTTGAACTTCCTGAGTCGGTAGCCTTATTCTCGGCTTGGTTCCCTTTGCCAGGATTCTTTGCTAAATTCCTCGAGTGGCCAATACTTAGAAGATATTGCTCGCAAGTATTTTACCCAGTCACTCGTGAGGATGAATCGCTCGATTGCTTTCTCACCCGAGTAGCTCCCATTAACAATCGCCCAAGCCATTAACCCTCAAAAGTAAAAACCAATACGGCACACAGAGCATAATGAAAGAAGATTTCTCTTGCAGATAAACGCATTACAAAAATTGAGACAAGCCTCTACAAGATAAAGAAAAAGAAAAAGGAAAGACAAAAAACCCGACCCTTATTTGAAGGGTCGGTGAACCTCCTCGAGCAGGTTCTGGGACATGCCCGACAGCTTGACCTCCGAGAGGGGCAGGTCGGGGTGATATGCTCGCCCTGCCTGAGTTGCTCGAACATGTTAAGCATCTGATGCTTCAACATAGCCCGAAGCCTCTCGGACACCTGCCGGTTGAACTCCGTAGAGTTGATATATTCAACTCTACGGGCGTCCCACCGCGTCGCCTCGTCCGCCTTGTAAGCCTGCAGCTCCTCGAACTCCGCCCGGGCGGCCTCCCATGCATATTGATGCACGCGCAGCCATCCCATCTCCTCGTCCTGGGCACGTAGCTCAGCCTCCCAACTGGCTAGCTGGCCTGTCAACGAGCATACCTCCTGTTCCTTGGCCGCCAGTTGTGCCCGCAGGGGCTCGGCCGCCTAGGTCGGCTCAAGGAGCTCAGCCTGGGTCTTCTGCAACTCCTCTTGCAGCTGGTCCTTGAGAACCCAAGCCCGGCGCTCCGTGTGTTCAGCCTGAGTGACTTGAAGGTACGCTTGAGCAACCACTGTATCAACTGAGACAATCTGCGCCTTGGAAGTCTCCAGCTGCTCCTCCGAGTGAGTCAGCAGGTCTTGCAAGGCGATGACCTCGGCCCTCAGGCCATTGAGGGAGGCATCATCAGAAGACAGCCGAGTGTGTCAAAGCCGAGTCTTCAGGTGCTCCACTTGACGTATCGCTCGGAACTGTGCCTTGGCGTGCGCCAGCATGGTCAGGGGCATGCCATAGCTCACAGCCCAGAGCTATAATGCATAAAAAAGGACCCGTCAGTACCCCAACTGAAGAGGGCATAAGAAAGAAACAAAAGCAACCTTAGCTTACCTGGGTCGCTATCAACATAAAGGCATCTGCCCGGACGCTCGGACCACGAAAATTGCTCTCCTGTAGGTCATGAAGAAAGTGGTCAGCCAGTGATCCGTGTAGCTGAACGTCCCGCGTCCGGATAGGGGGCGTGCCACTCGGCACCTCAATGCTCATAGAGAGGTCGGAGAGCGAGGGCGGTAGAAGATTCATCAGGGACTCCACAGGAGGATCCCCCGACTGGGGATGGGCAGGCCCCCCAGAGGACGCCTGAGGTGAAGAGGATGACAGTGTGGGGGACTCCACTGCAGGCTCCTTGCCCCTCTGCCTTTTGCTGGGACGGCTGTGTTAGTGATATGAGAGAAGTGTCCTAAGGCAATCGCCTTATGATTGTAATCATTTACTTTAATAAATGAATATTCACTATTTGAGTATACATGTTCGTGTATTTGATTGAGATCTTAAACTCATTTACTGAATGTCCGCAATACAATTCACAGCATGAGAGAATTTGTGATGAATTCACAACTAGTGATTATCTCTACATGTGCAATTGTGAAGTATTGAAATTATCCCTAGTCGATTAATTGATAAAAACGGACACTATCAATTCTGTGGAGACTAGCATGGGTTATTCTCTAATCAGCTGATTCTCACTGGCTGGTGACATTGGGATGTCCGGAGAAAAACATGAATGCTAGTTAAGGGAACTAGTTCATTGGAGTGACTAGCTGTAAAACTTCATATGGTGATCTACATATAGATATGTCAAAGAAGTTCTTACTGCAGCTTAAGTGCGATGTTCCTTTGACTTGCGGTGTTCAAGTCATCTTGGTCATGAAGACTTATACTTTGACATCTTAAGCAAGCATCTCCAAGGAGGTGTGGACCCAGGATGATTGGGTATAAGTCGAAGTGCCCGAAGATGTTTGAACAGCCTACAAAGGATTCACCACTCCTTGCGAGGAGATGTATACCCAAGGCCTATCGTCGGATTGTTACTCGAAGCCTCTGGCCAGAGCATCACATGTTTCGAGTATGAATCTCTCAGAAACATGAGAGTAATTAGAATCCGTTGGACGAGAAAGACATTACTTGGGCTAGGTGTGACGTAGTCAGCCTAGTGGGGACTGACACACATAGACCGTATCCTGAACCAAGTGGGTATAAGATGGTGAAGGGAATGGGGCACAACTCATTATAGCTGCTGAAGGGTTTCAGAATTATTTCTGAGGTCAACCGTTGATCTTTCGATTAATTGGGGATCATGATGTACTACTAGGTGTCACTCATGATCGTTTTATAATTGGTTAATTATAGACAGCCAACATAAATCGAAAGCCTATTTAGTCACATGCACTACGAGTAATCCGAGGGATTTAAAACGAGTTGAAAATTGAATTTTTCGATCAGGAGAAATAAGTCGAATCTGAATTTATCAGAGATGCAACGGAAGCGTAAAATGGCTAAGTCTTTTGAAGGCTTATTGGACGAATTAAATGAGTTTAATTCGTAAGGTAACAGCATGGATTTGGCCGACCAAAGAGGGTCCCCACCCTCTTTGGTTTGGTTGGCCAAAATAAAAAGGGAAACCAAATTGTTTGGTTTAAATTATAAAATAAATCAAGTGTGATTTGTTTTATAAAATTATGGATAAAGAAATTTATATATAGAAATTTATATAAAGTAATTTATATAAAATGATTTATTTTCATGGAAATTAAAATAAACCTTGGATTGGTTTATTTTATTTTATAAGATCAATTATGAATTGATTTTTCCATGATAAGAAAAATTTATATAATAAATTTCTTGTGTAAATTTATTCCATAATAATAGGGGAGACATGGTTGTTTTTATTATAAATTAAGTTATAATAAAAACTTGGCATAACGGAATAATTCATAGAAAAATTTATAAGATAAATTTCTTATGAAAAATTTATTCCGTTAAAAGGAGACTTGGCGATAAAGAGGCTACTATATAAAGGTACAAAGGCAAGGCTTGGAAATTAATTCAAGAGATCAAGGATTCTTGCCTAGCCTCTCTTCCTCTCCTTCTCTCCCTCTCCCTCCTCTAGTGGCGCCGGCCCTAGAGGCCTTCCCTTTGGTTGCCGTGAGCTTCCTCCACCAAGAAGCTATCGAAGAAGAAGAAGAAGTGGGCGCAACTCCTTCCTTCCTCCCGGAATCTTGATTCCGTTCTTCGTTTGGTGGTTAGTTTTCCATCTCTCTCTTGGTATTCTTATCGTGCCTTTGGAGAATCTAGTAGTTCTTGTCGGCACGAAACTCATGGCTTTGCAAAGTCATCCCGAAGAAAACTCGGCGTGGACGCGAATAGAGGCGGATCTTGTCCCTATTTGAAGGGACGCTACGGTTGGATCTCGTCCCTTTCTACGAGTTACGCGAGGTATTAAGTAAATTAGTTTACTTTCTGCAAAATTTTAAATGTATGATCATGTCTCCACAACATAAGGTTGCATGCTAGATATGTGGTTAAAATAATTTGAGAAATTATTTATGCTAAACCTTCCGCTGCATGTAATTAAATTTTAAAATTACGAACCCGTATCTATGTCAACATGCACCCGGTCCCAACAGTGGTATCAGAGCCGGTTAGTGTTCGACATAATCATATAATTGTTTTGCGGAAAACTTTGTCATGATCTCAATTTTGGAAAATTGTCAATTATGGAAACTTTCCAATTATGATAAATTTTAGATTTAGGAATTTCAAAGTTTGGAAATCCTCATGAAATTTCGCAAACTTTTGAAATATTCTAGTTTCTGAAATTTTATGATAATTGTGAAAACTTCCCATTTTTGGAAAATTTCCAATTTTGGAAATTTCCTATTTTGGAAATTTTCCAATTTTGGAAATATGTAAGTTTTCTTTGTACAAGCAACTTACAATTATTCTGAAAACCTATTATGAAATCTCACAATTTTGAGCACTTTCTTTCAAGAAAGTCTAGACAAATTTATGGATCATTAATTGACAATTAAATTCGAATTGGTTTTAAATTATTAACAAAATTCTTTATTTTGGATTGAGCCTCGGGGAGCTATCCAATTTAAAGTTAGTTGTTGTAATTTAATTTCCTATTTTGAATAAAATTATCATGTTTAATTTGGTTACGCCTCGGGGAGTGGACTAAATTAGATTTACAACAAATTCTTTTTTTTTGGGTATCTGAGCCTCAGGGAGCCACCCAAAGAAAATATTTTGTTGTAATTAATGAATCCATAAATAAAATATGTAATCAAATCTTGAAAATTTTGAGGTGATTCTCAAACGATAATTTCCTTATTTGATTTAAGAGGTGATGCTCTTACATATTGTTGTCTCCAAAATTAATTAGGAAAATGGTTTCCTATAGAGTTTTCTTAAATAAGATTTTCATGAAAATAATATGTGGTTGAATTAAGAGAATCTGTCTCTTAATTTAATAAGATTTGATTTAGAGAAATCAAAGTCTTAAACATATTATTTCCGAAATTGATTATGACAATTTAGGAAATTGTTTCCCAAAACAATTCCTTGAATAAAGTATGAAATTAGAATTAGGAAATCCGGTTCCTAATTCAATTAATGAGACTTGATAAATTAAGTCACATACATACTTTATTAAGGAAATCGTTAGTACATGACATAATTATATGTCATGAATGTGCTTAGAAAAGAAAGGATGAGACCCAAAACCCCTTACAAAATATTAAGGCTAACACCTTCCATTAATATGGTTAGAACCGGAGTTTTGTTTCTCGTTTGGGTTGATGGACACATCCATGCCCGGCTTGAACCTCAACATGTTCAAACCATGGAATTAGTTTATGATTAATATAGTTGGAGTCAGAGGTCAATCCTTAGTTTTGGTTGTTGGACACATCCAAGCCTGACTAAACGGTTGAATGAACTCCAACCATATTAAAACTATTTCTTGATTAATGGGTCAGCCTTAAGCTTGGAGCATCGATTTGTTGTGTCACAGCCAAGGTCGATGTAAAGAGAGGTGCAGTTGGGTGCTATGTATATTGTTGCATACTTGTTAATGAGTTAACAACCCAATAATTTATGCAAACATTCAATTAGTTGATAGCATAAAGTGATAGTTACATATATGTGATATGTAATCGGCATAATTACCTACCTTCATAGCTAAGAATAACTTGATGGCCACAGTCATGGTTGTTCTTATCTATGGTTGGATATCAACCTATTTGGAGATGTTCCTACGATCTCCCGAATTGATAAAAAGGGTTATTCAATTCGAAAAATAAATAGGATTTAATGAATGTATATTGATGCATTCTTTATCATTCTCATCACATAACCTCAATTTGTATTTCTAGGATAATCACCTGATCATGTCTTCTCTGAATTTGCGTTCCATTTTGGACACCAATAAGTTAACTACGGACAAAAGGATTAAAAAGGCACTTGCCATCATTGTGGCAAGGAGGGTCACTGGCGAAGAAACTGCAAGATTTATCTTGAGTCATTGAAGAAGAAGGCATCCGATACCCCATCATCTTCAGGCATCTTCGTTATTGAATGTCACTCTATTTCCTCGTACACCTGGGTACTTGATACTGGGTGTAACTCACATATATGTAATGACATACATGGGCTAAGGAATAGAAGAAGACTCGTCAAGGGAGAAGCGAATTTGCGAGTTGGGAATGGAGCAAAGATTGCTGCTGTTGCCATCGGAACATATTTGCTAAAGCTCCCTACTGGACTTGTCTTAGAATTGGATAATTGTTATTTTGTTCCTTCGTTAATAAAGAACATTGTATCTATTTCATGCTTGAATGAAAAGGGTTATCATTTAACTTTTAGTAACAATTGTTGTTATATAACTTTAAATGGTGTTCTTTATGGGACCGGAACTTTATGCAATGGTATCTACATCTTAGATTTATCTGGTGACATTTTCAATATTGAAGTTAGCAACAAACGTGCTCGAATAGATAATCAAACAGACTCCTATACGTGGCATTGTCGTCTTGGCCATATAAGTAAGAAACGCATGACCAAATTACACCAATGTGGAATTCTGAAATCATTTGAACCCGGTTCATTTGATACATGCGAATCATGCTTAAAAGGCAAGATGGCCAAATTACCCTTTTCCGGAAAAGGTAATCCAGTGGGAGAATTGCTTGGTCTAATACATACTGATGTATGTGGACCAATGTCAACTCTTGCACAAGGAGGCTATAGCTACTTTATTACCTTTATCGATGATCATTTACGATTCGGGTATGTGTTCTTGATGAAACACAAATCTGAAGCCTTTGAGAAATTCAAAGAGTTCAGAAATGAAGTAGAGAAACAGCTTGGCAAAAGTATTAAGATACTTCGATCCGATCGGGGTGGTGAATACTTAAGTCAAGAGTTTCAAGATTATCTTAGGGGCAATGGGATATTGTCTCAATGGACTCCGCCATATACACCACAGCATAATGGTGTATCTGAGAGGCGTAACCGAACCTTGATGGACATGGTTAGATCTATGATGAACCATGCAACTCTTCCAAAATCCTTTTGGGGCTATGCACTTAAGACAGCTGTTTACTTGCTACACAGAGTCCCGACTAAGGTAGTCTCTACTACTCCATATGAGACGTGGAATAGTAAGAAACCTCATTTAACTCACCTTAAAAATATGGGGTTGTCCTGCTTATGTGAAGCGGACTGTATCAGACAAATTGGATGCTAAGTCTGATAAATGTCTATTTATTGGATACCCTAAGGAAACGAAGGGTTACCAATTCTATCATCCCTTGGAACAAAAGGTGTTTGTTTCAACGTATGTTGTGTTTCTGGAAAAAGAATTTCTTTTACAAGAAAATAGTGGGAGTGGCATTGAACTTGATGAAGTTCAAGAAACTCCAATAGACATTACAGAGACACCTAGTCTAGACCCACAACCAACAACTCATAATGATGAGCTATCAGTTGAACCTAAAACAACACCACCTCTTTATAGGTCTGATAGGACACGCAATATTCTAGAGAGATACGGATTTCTCATAAGTGAATCGAACGACGTATTACTCATAAGCGATGACGAACCTATCAGTTATGAAGATGTTCTGAAAAGTTCAGAAAGGGACAAATGGCTTGAAGCCATGAAGTCGGAAATGGATTTCATGTACGAAAACCAAGTATGGGACTTGGTCAACCCACCTGAAGGGATTAAGCCCATAGGGTGCAAGTGGGTTTTCAAGAAGAAAACTGACATGGAAGGTAATGTTGTTACCTTTAAGGCTAGATTAGTGGCAAAAGGATATCGTCAGAAACAAGGAATTGATTATGACGAAATCTATTCGCCAGTAGCTATGCTTAAATCCATTCGGATGCTCCTAGCCATAGCAACTCATTATAATTATGAGATATGGCAAATGGATGTGAAAACAGCATTCCTTAATGGAAACCTGCTTGAGGATGTATACATGATACAACCTGAAGGTTTCACATCGGTTGATAAAACCAAAGTATGCAAGCTTCGACGATCCATATATGGACTGAAGCAAGCATCCAAGAGCTGGAACATCCGTTTTGATGAGACAATCAAAGAGTATGATTTTTCACAAAATCCTGACGAACCTTGTGTGTACAAGAAGATTAGTGGGAGTGCAGTCGTATTCCTATTACTATATGTCTATGACATATTACTTATAGGAAACGATATATCAGTCTTACAATCAGTTAAAATTTGGTTGTCCAAAACATTCTCCATGAAAGACCAGGGAGAAGCAACCTATATCCTTGGGATTAGAATCTATAGAGATAGATTCAAACGGTTGCTTGGTCTTTCGCAATCTACATGTATAGACCGAGTGCTAAAAAGGTTTAGCATGTCGGAATCTAAGAAAGGTTACCTTCCCATCAGGCATGGGATCAACCTTTCAAAGTCTATGTGTCCGCGCACAGAAGACGAGAGGATTTGCATGAATAAGATTCCTTATGCATCCGCGATAGGATCTATCATGTATGCTATGTTATGTACTAGGCCCAATGTATCGTATGCTCTGAGCGTCACGAGCAGATACCAGTCTGATCCAGGAATGGATCATTAGGTGGCTGTCAAGACAATCCTTAAGTACTTAAGAAGAACTAAGGATGTGTTCCTAATATATGGAGAAGGAGATATGGTAATACGTGGGTATACAGATGCCAGTTTCCAGACAGATAAGGATGACTCCAAATCTCAGTTTGGATACGTATTTACTTTGAATGGAGGCGCAATAAGTTGGAAGAGTTCCAAGCAAGACACTGTAGCGGATTCTACCACGGAAGCGGAATATATTGCAGCTTCGGAAGCAGCAAAAGAAGCAGTCTGGATCAAGAAGTTTGTCTCAGAACTTGGTGTGGTTCCAACCATTGATGAAGCAGTGCCGGTTTACTGCGACAAGAATGGAGCTATTGCACAAGCAAAGGAACCAAGGTCTCATCAGTGATCCAAACATGTTCTTCGCCGCTATCATCTAATCAGATAGATTATAAGTAGGAATGATATACAAATTGAGAAAATTCCCACTGAAAGGAATTTAGCGGATCCTTTAACTAAGGCCTTGCCTCAAAGCAAGTTTGAGGGTCATGTTAGAGCCTGTGGTATTGGATACCGTAGCGATTGACATTAGGCCAAGTAGGAGTTTGTTAGTGATATGAGAGAAGTGTCCTAAGGCAATCGCCTTATGATTGTAATCATTTACTTTAATAAATGAATATTCACTATTTGAGTATACATGTTCGTGTATTTGATTGAGATCTTAAACTCATTTACTGAATGTCCGCAATACAATTCACAGCATGAGAGAATTTGTGATGAATTCACAACTAGTGATTATCTCTACATGTGCAATTGTGAAGTATTGAAATTATCCCTAGTCGATGAATTGATAAAAACGGACACTATCAATTCTGTGGAGACTAACATGGGTTATTCTCTAATCAGCTGATTCTCACTAGCTAGTGACATTGGGATGTCCGGAGATAAACATGAATGCTAGTTAAGGGAACTAGTTCATTGGAGTGACTAGCTGTAAAACTTCATATGGTGATCTACATATAAATATGTCAATGAAGTTCTTACTGCAGCTTAAGTGCGATGTTCCTTTGACTTACGGTATTCAAGTCATCTTGGTCATGAAGACTTATACTTTGACATCTTAAGCAAGCATCTCCAAGGAGGTGTGGACCCAGGATGATTAGGTATAAGCCGAAGTGCCCGAAGATGTTTGAACAGCCTACAAAGGATTCACCACTCCTTGCGAGGAGATGTATACCCAAGGTCTATCGTCGGATTGTAACTCGAAGCCTCTGGCCAGAGCATCACATGTTCCGAGTATGAATCTCTCAGAAACATGAGAGTAATTAGAATCCGTTGGACGAGAAAGACATTACTTGAGCTAGGTGTGACATAGTCAGCCTAGTGGGGACTGACACACATAGACCGTGTCCTGAACCAAGTGGGTATAAGATGGTGAAGGGAATGGGGCACAACTCATTATAGCTGCTGAAGGGTTTCAGAATTATTTCTGAGGTCAACCGTTGATCTTTCGATTAATTGGGGATCATGATGTACTACTAGGTTCCACTCATGATCGTTCTATAATTGGTTAATTATAGACGGCCAACATAAATCGAAATCCTATTTAGTCACACGCACTACGAGTAATCCGAGGGATTTAAAACGAGTTGAAAATTGAATTTTCCGATCAGGAGAAATAAGTCGAATCTGAATTTATCAGAGATGCAACGGAAGCGTAAAATGGCTAAGTCTTTTGAAGGCTTATTGGATGAATTATATGAGTTTAATTCATAAGGTAACGACATGGATTTGGCCGGCCAAAGAGGGTCCCCACCCTCTTTGGTTTGGCCGGCCAAAATAAAAAGGGAAACCAAATTGTTTGATTTAAATTACAAAATAAATCAAGCGTGATTTGTTTTATAAAATTATGGATAAAGAAATTTATATATAGAAATTTATATAAAGAAATTTATATAAAGAGATTCATTTTCATGGAAATTAAAATAAACCTTGGATTGGTTTATTTTATTTTATAAGATCAATTATGAATTGATTTTTCCATGATAAGAAAAATTTATATAATAAATTTCTTGTCTAAATTTATTCCATAATAATAGGGGAGACATTGTTGTTTTTTTTATAAATTAAGTTATAATAAAAACTTGGCATAACGGAATAATTCATAGAAAAATTTATAAGATAAATTTCTTATGAAAAATTTATTCCGTTAAAAGGAGACTTGGCGATAAAGAGGCTACTATATAAAGGTACAAAGGCAAGGCTTGGAAATTAATTCAAGAGATCAAGGATTCTTGCCTAGCCTCTCTTCCTCTCCTTCTCTCCCTCTCCCTCCTCTAGTGGCGCCGGCCCTAGAGGCCTTCCCTTTGGTTGCCGTGAGCTTCCTCCACCAAGAAGCTATCGAAGAAGAAGAAGAAGCGGGCGCAACTCCTTCCTTCCTCCCGGAATCTTGATTCCGTTCTTCGTTTGGTGGTTAGTTTTCCATCCCTCTCTTGGTATTCTTGTCGTGCCTTTGGAGAATCTAGTAGTTCTTGTCGGCATGAAACTCGTGGCTTTGCGAAGTCATCCCGAAGAAAACTTGGCGTGGACGCGAATAGAGGCGGATCTTGTCCCTATTTGAAGGGACGCTACGGTTGGATCTCGTCCCTTTCTACAAGTTACGCGAGGTATTAAGTAAATTAGTTTACTTTCTGTAAAATTTTAAATGTATGATCATGTCTCCACAACATAAGGTTGCATGCTAGATACGTGGTTAAAATAATTTGAGAAATTATTTATGCTAAACCGTCCGCTGCATGTAATTAAATTTTAAAATTACGAACCCGTATCTATGTCAACATGCACCTGGTCCCAACAGGCTGGAGGAAGCCTCCTCCGGATCGGTCGATAGGGGCTCGAGCCCGACTCCACGTGCACGCCCCCGCCTAAGGATAAGGGGTTGGTCATCCTCTGGGTCGGACCAAGAAACTTCCACGTCGGCCGGCGTTGGCACGGAAGCGGCAAAGCGCGCCGCCTCAGAGGCCGGGATAGCCGCCTCCCGCAGAGCTAGTTGCTCGGCCACGTGAGCCTCTAGCTCGGCGTCATCTAAGGCAAAACCCTCTTCTGGAGCCGCCGATAGCATCATAGTGGCTACAAAATAAGAGACGATTAGTTGGCCATAAAAAGACAGAAGAGCAAACAGGGAACTTACCGAGTGAAGCAGGCTAGCGAAGTGGCACCGAGCTGAGCCCGAACATGTACAAAATGTCCTCACTCAGCAAATCCCCTCCGTGGAAGTGCCGACCCCCGAGCTTGGAAAGGGTGGATAGATACATAGGGGAGGATCGGTAGTTCTTGTGGAGAGGTGGGGGAGAAGGAAAGTCCGCTACCCATCTAATCGGCTAGTTCGGGGCTAGGATGATGCAAACGTAGAAGTAGCGCTCCTTCCAACCCCTGTTAAAAGTCGGAAGTTTTGACAGGAAAGAGGTGTGGGATCGGGCTTGGAAAAAGAAATCACCCGACTCTTATTTTTTCGGGTAGAAGAAGTAATAAAAAAACCTCAGGATGCAAAGGAATCTGGTATAGAGAAAAGATGATAACCGACCCGCAGAGGAGTCGGATGGCTTTCGGGACCAGCTGAGATAGAGAAATGCGAAAAAACGACAGACGGAGGTGATGAAGGGATGAATGGGAAAACGTAGCCCGACCTACAGATGGTCCCGGGAGATGGTGATGTAGGTAGGGGAGGGGTCGCAGGTCGGTCGGAGGAAGTCAGCAAGCGAAGAAGGTGGTTGAGTGGAACATGGTAGTCTGCTTGGATCTCCTCGAGATCAAGGTGGTCGAGCTCGAACACTGTGGTGGAATACCAGGGGGCCGAGGGAAGGGAAGAAGAGGCCATAGGGAGCAAGCAAGGGATGGAAGAAAACCAAGAGAAAAGTTCACCGGAGAAGATAACTGGAATCACACACCTCACCTGAACCCTAGCAGAGCACTCGAGGATAGCAATTCGGTATCGAAGAGTAAAAAGCGATGGTAAAAATCGAAGGGTAAATGCCTATTTATAGGGCCCAAGGAGCGATGCCAACTGTCCGATGATGCGTCGGGGACAGAGCGGAAAAGGACGTGAGCCATTCGATCAAGCCCATAATAGTCCCCGAGGCGGCGTAACGCACGTGTGTGCCAATCATTCGTCCAAACATGCGGTGGTCCCGTCGTTGCTCGGGAGAGCAATGTGCAGAGTACACGTGGCTTAGCGGTTCAATGCAACAATTAATGCAAGTGATACGAATCACCCCGGACCTAACGGGAGGGAATAGAAAAGACAGGGTGATGTGACCGATTCGGACGATCGGGCAGCACGCACTCTGGCAGCCACCAGGGTCGGTAGGAAGGAGTCAGGCCACTCGGGTGTGCCAGGCTCGCTTTTAGATGTAGCAGTCCAGCCAGTCGGACTCAACGCCTCCTTCGACTAGACTCGAGGGGGATGCTTATGATCCCGGCCTAGCTTACGGGTAGCTCGGCCAGCCAGCCTGGCGCCACGAAGGCCTAGTAAAGGGGCCCACGAAGACCTCACTAGGGGAATTCCTGAGCCAGGGACCCTCCCTAACCACCGACCGACCGACCCTGGTTGAGATCGGGCACCTCTTGACTCGGTCACCAAATCCAGTTTCCCGACCCAGGGCTAGGTTAGGAAACTCAACCCTCAGCACCCCGTTGATCGGATAGCCAATAGACCCGAAAGATGGAAAAGCAGATACAGCTTGACAAACCCCCGACTCGTGGCGTACCCTATGCCACTCGGCTATACTACACCCGACCCGAGTCGTACCACTCGGACCCACCGGTCGTCCATCGGTCTCCGGGGCCAGTCCTTCCATGCGCCGCCACCCATCAGGACATCTTGGGTACGACCATGATACGAGCACTACCCAAGCACCCCGCGCCATGCCGCAGTACCTCTAAGTGCACTCCCACGAGCTGACAAACATCATACCCCTATCTCGTTGACACAGACAGGGGTTGTCAGCTCCCCCGGCTATATATGCCCCTCTCCTCCTCATTCCGCAGGTATACGCAATCACATTCTCTTCTCCTGTTATTCTGCTGCTTCCCTATATTTCCCGCGGATACTGACTTGACCGTCGGAGGGCCTGACCGAGGAAATTCCCTGGCGGGTTGGTTAACGGTCTCGCAGGTCGGCGCCAGGTTAGCAGCTCACGATACTCAGGCAACCATCTGACCCTTGGGACTTCCATCTCACTTTACGATAGGATCATATATAATGATATTATTCTTTGAATCCAATATCACAATGTTTGGCAAGAAGAGTAAAATAGGAAATAAATACATCCTTTGAAACATTAAAAAATTAAATATGTTTTTTTTTTGAAAATTCTATAACTTTAAATGTCCCCTTTGAACCATTGGTGAAAAAATAAATGAAAAAAAAACTTAATTATTATAATATTTCATTATTGTTTTACATTTTCCTTTTATTTGTGGATGGATCGGATCAGATGATTCACAAACCAAAAAAAAAAGTAGTGAAATGCTAAAAGATTATATTTCTATCACAAATCTAAATAGTTTATTTTTTCCTTAAATTTAAGATGTATTATTCATGTGTTACTGTGCTCATCGTAATAAGTTTTTTATATTACATTAAAGTTACGATGTAATTATGAATAATTATTATTATTTAATTCAATTCCTTAATGACTAGTAGGCCTTAGTTTGTGCTAAGTGACTTGGGTCATACCTTTTTTTCTTGATCGTATACGTACGATCTACTTAGAGCCATGTGGAACGAGGCACAACGTAAAACTTATACCTAATGGATCATATGACTTGTCTGATTTAAGCACACTCTAATAAAATAAAATAAACAAAGTTGTGAAAATCCATCTTTGTTACCATTAAAATAATTGTTAGAATTTGATGCACGGATGCACGTTCTCGTGAAGTTATTGTTTTCCACTAAGTAATTTGTGGCGTCACCGTTTGGACTTTAGGCTTGTTAGACTTAGTGGGCATATATTTATGTATTTCGTCCGTGACTCTCGACTCTAGCTATAAGATGGAGGAGTGGTAAAGTCACTAATTGTTAATTTGGATCCTCAACTGTGGTATTTTTATAGGAATTTTTTTTTTAAATGGGGCGCGAACCCTGGGATGCTGGGCTTCTAGACTTGCCACCGCGAGCGCTTCCCTATTTACCCTGGTGACCGGTGGAAAACTTCCGTGGGATCGAATCGATCACCTCAGATTTAATTTGTCTGCTGCCTGGTTGATCAAGATGGATTACTCAAATAAGACCAAAATAGGGATTTCAAACTATCGTCTGCTCAAATATCATATGTTTTCTCCCATACGTTGACAGACATCTGTGATGAATGTTATTATTTTTTTTGTGAAAAATTAATGAGATGAACATGGTGGCAATGGAGATGTACTTGGCACGCATCATAATTGTGCGAGCTACATTTGTTTGGTGTGCAGCTAAAAATGGTCGTGCGGAATTCCTCGTAAAACTGAAAATTATGACGATCGAGAGAGCAAGGAAATTGTAAATGGGTGGTTGGAGAAGAGATGGTCAAGAATGCAATGATAACAAGTTGACTTAATAATAACTAGTGTGAATGGGTGGCCGGTGGAAGATTCATATATATATCTATCAAAAATAGTGTTTCGAGTAAAGAAATAGAGAAATTTCCAACTATATCTTTATATTTTATACTTGTTTTTGGACTGGAAATAAATTATTGATTTTCAAAGATATGATTTTATCTTAGATTTTGTAAATCTTTTGCCATTTGACTCTCTCGTCTCATGCTTGACTATAGTAGGGTTAAGGAAAAGGATTTCCAAAAATAATTGTTTTCAAATAATTAATATCACTATTTTATACCTAATTAAATATTTTTCAAAATTTAAAATTTAAATCATTTAATATTTTATTATTAGTAGTATTTTTTAGTTATTGTTATTATTTCAAATTGGAATCGAATCTTTATTATTGTTTAATTTTGAATTTTTGAAATTTTATATTGTGAATTTAAATTTAAAATTTAAAAAAATAAATTTATATTATTTCGACTTTCAAGTGACATGACTCTTTCTTCCCGCATGGATTCTTATCATTGAGCTTTTATTCCCTTTTGTCCGAATGGTCTCTATGCCTGCATGTCAACATGTGTTAAGTAGGCGTCGACAATGAACTGACATGATCCTTTTGACGATCAAGTCAGTACTTCACTGAGAAGAAGATTAGTAGAAAATGAGAATGTTGTACTTACAACGATCGTTTCCATACGTTAAGAGGGGTGAATAACATTTTTCGAATCTTTTCTACCTACACGGTTAGTTTGCGCAACGGAATATACAATAAAACAATAAGACAAAAACTAACCAATGCTAACAATGAAAATTTACTTGGTATCCACCCCGGACGGGTGACTAATCCAAGAATCCGTCGGTGGATCAATCCCCGGATAACCTCCGGCTAGCCCTCGTCGCTCCTTGTGCGTGGAGAAACCTCGCCATAACACCTTGGACACTATCTGGGCACAAAAGACTACTAACTCACTTTACCCAAGCGAGTTTCGTCAATAAACGAAAGCATGAAACAAGTCTCTTTAAATAGGACTCGAATCTGAAACAGTCGCTACTAGTCGACTGCCCCTGGGGCAGTCGACTGGTCCCACTCAGATTCGACCGTTGTTGTACAACGTTCGAATCTGCTAGCCTGTTCCAGCCGACACCAGTCAACTGCCCCATGGGCAGTCGACTGGTCTGAATCCTAAGCCTAGGGTTACACTCCCGAGTACATTTCACTCCGCACTCGAACGCTCCCGGCTTAGCCCCTGAGTATAAACACTCATACTCAGACCCTCACAACCCGGTTAACTCTTCACCAGCAGCCTCGACTGTTGCCTTCACACCCTCTTCATCTTCGGCCCTCGTCCCTCGGATGCGCACGTAAGCCTCCAGCTTGCCTCCATGTCACCCTTCACGTACGCCTCGAAGTCCATGTCCCTCGGCTC
The DNA here is from genome assembly GCA_024364735.1 of Boesenbergia rotunda. Classification (NCBI taxonomy): domain Eukaryota; kingdom Viridiplantae; phylum Streptophyta; class Magnoliopsida; order Zingiberales; family Zingiberaceae; genus Boesenbergia; species Boesenbergia rotunda. The sequence continues at coordinate 240,762 of JAGFNQ010007519.1, forward strand.
ATCGTCCCTGCTATCCACGGTCCCTCGGATGCGCACGCAAGCCTCCATGCCATCCTTCACTTGAAGACATTAACCAAGTCCATGTGTACCTGTACACCTGCACACTCATGTACACATATTAGTCCACAATAAACCCTAACTTAACCATATTGACCACACACATCAAAACCCATGATCCTCCAGATCATATCAAGGCCGATTGCCCCAACAATCTCCCCTTTTTTGATGTGTGACAATATGTTAAGTTAGGTAAATATAACAATAATAGTAATAACAATAGCAATAGCAATTGAAAACACAAAGCATAACAAACAAGAGACAACCTCCCCCTTAACCTATGTTTTTTTCCCAATTTTCAATTCTCATTGCCCATACCAAGTTAAGTTCTCCCAACTTAACTCCAAAGTTTCACAAATCAATCAATGTTAAGTTTCAACTCAAACCTAACTTAACACCCAAGTTCTCCCCTTTTGACACCATCAAAAGATTGCCCCAAGCAACCCTACCCTGGGTGCCAAATAGAACTCAACCTGATTTCTGAGAAACCCCTCAGATATCACAAATTCACATTCTGTCCAAACTACCAGTCGACTGCCCCCCAGGGCAGTCGACTAGTCCCTAATTTCCCTCTGTTATCGCAACCCACAGAGACATCAGTCAACTACCCCCTAAGGCAGCCGATTGATACTGTCATTTCCGAATTCCCAGTCGAATTTCAGAAACGCGTATAAATTCCAGAAAATCCGAAAAAATGTGAAATTTTGCAAGCATGTTTGTTAGGGTATACCCTACCCTAGAAAATATATTTTCATGGAAAACAACAAACGTACTTGACTTTTGGTACAAACCTAAAAATCCTCAAAAATTTGCACTCTGTATCAACTTTCAATGCCATTTATATTTCCTTATGTTTGCTAATACCATTCACTATGGTTTTGCCCATAAAATGATTCCCAAGCCTCCCCTTTTCATATATATATTTTCATTTTGACAAAAGCTCCCCCTCTTTATCTCTTAACCCTTCTTAACTATCATGATTATATATATACCTATCAAATTTCTTTTAAATCCAATAATATCTATCAACATTAAAACCTTTAAACTCCCCCTAAACATATACCCTTATCAAACATCATGATGGCATAAGTCAAACCATATCCTATCAATTAATAGCAACCAATAAAGAGCAACCAATAGCTTTGCAAGTAGGATAGACATAATCACATCATGACATAAAAACCATAACATATCATAAATAGAAGTGTATCATACATGAAAACATAAAGATATTCATGAAATAAAACATGAGAAGGTAGCAAGGACTAAAGCCCTGAAGTTATCCAAATTATACAACTCCAGAACAAGTAGTGTTTGAGAGATATAAGAATACATCAAACAGCAACACTCTCAACACAAAGTCGCTGTAAATGTCGTGTCATCCCATCATATCATGTCGTCGTCACCTGGAGGAGGAGGAGGTGGGGCCTGATATGAGAGATGCATTTGCCGCAGCATCTCGTACATCTCATCCTGTCGGCTGGTAAACCGATGAACCTCCGCCTCAATCCTCTGCTGGAAGCCCAGCTACTGCTGTTGAAAGCTCTGGAGGTCCTCCTGAATGCCGTGAACATCAGCCCGGAGCTGAGAGAACTCCTCACGTGTAACTCCTGCAGCAGGCTCCTCATTCGAGTTGGACGACTCTGGACGCTCTCTCTAGACAAATGCCTGCCAAGGATAGCTGGCGTGTACCAATCTGGTAATAATCATTGGACAGGTACCGAACCTGACTGCTAGACACTCGGACGCCCCGAGACTGAAAGAACTCGGTCAAGATGTGGCAAAAAGGCATATATATTTCCCATTAACACTCTGGGAAAAATGGACAATGGCTGTGAATACTTGCAAGGAGACATCAACATCTATCATCCTCTCTAAAGCGTACATCATCACCAAGTGGGGTAGTCGAATCCTTGCCCGCCCCTTGGTGACAATGGGTAGTATGCATTCTATGACAATTTTGTACAAGACATGACTGAATGGACTCATGGGTTTGGCATCAAAAATACGCTCTGACTCATGCCTATGTCTCCTAAAATAATGCATATGAATCTGGTCAACGGAGACATCATGAAGAGAGAGCGGCTCAACAACGATAGGAAAATAAACAGATGCATTATCTGATGCCCTACACTCTAAAAATCCAGCTAGAACCATTGGTGAAAAAGGAATGGTGACTCCAGCCACCATGGACTCATAAAGGTTATGATCAGAGTCAATGCAGGTCAGGTTGGCATAAAATTCCTTACATAAGTCAGTGTTGATGTCATGCTAACAATAAACCAATTTGTCTAACCTAAAATGCGTGATCATTTCGATGATTTGAGGAGACTTTTCTTGGAAGTAGGCTTTATTAAGGTATCGACAGTTCATTATAGTGAACTCATTATCATCAAACCTCTTCCTACATTCTACCGACCTAAACCTAGACTCTCCTGACTTGCGTGAGGATCCCTCACCGCGTGGTCGCTTAGAGGCCAAACTACAATGTGATAAACTCATGCATGCATACCAAACCACCCCCACAAAGAAAAATGACAAAGAAAACATGCAAAAAACGTACATTAGTTCCAAATCATAGTTTAAATGGAAAACATTGACCTATTCAAGTTGTTACCTCTTTGCCATGCATTTCATGATGGTAGTAAGGAGATCTAGACTTGAGAGGAGGAGCTTTTACTAACCCTAGGAGTAAATCGGGGTTAGAGGAAGGTTTAGAAAGGAATTTTAGGGCTCGGAAGGAGCTTAGGACGCAAGAGGAGTTTAGAGGAGGAAGAAATCGTCGGGGGTGATAAGCTAAAACCCTAGGTTTGGCCACCGCCGCGTGGCCCGATCCAACTTAAAACCCGCAGACCAGTCGACTGCCCTCAGAGCAGTCGACTGCGAAAACACACAGAACGTTTCTCACTCTAGGACCAGTCGACTGCCCCTGGGGCAGTCGACTGGTGCACCTTACAGAGCCTTTCTCGCTCTAGTACCAGTCGACTGCCAGTAGGGCAGTCGACTGATATTGAATTTTCAGTTTTCTAGTCCTAAGTTCAGAAATGCCTAACTAATTCCACAAATCTCCAAAAAATCTGAAATTTCGTGGGGAGATTTGTGGATCCTATGTCTACTTGGGGAAAATATGTTTTCAAATAAATTCACTCCGGATCCTAAGATTGGTATAAATTTCAAACTTATCTAAATTGAGTTATTTAACCTCAACTAAAAGTTCTAATTTGGATCTCTTCTTGATGCTTCCTCTCATACTTATTCATATCACACTGATAACATCAAGTTATATGGTATTCTTGTATTAAAACCAGTTTCTCTCAATTATAACCTCATTTTCAATCTTTTCTCCATAACTCTCCCTTTAGTGTGCCAATTCTCTAGTATTAAGTCTAACCTTAGCCCTTTAAACCTTTTGGCACACTTTATAGCCTATCTAGTCTTCTAGAAGGAAACCACCTGAGATCCATTGACCATGGATCCCATTTTGGCTTCTAGAGCTCTCCCTTGAGCTCCTAGCCCTAGTTACCTCCCTAGGTAACTCATCTACAAATGCAAGATCACACCGGTGTTCCTCCGGTGCCTCTTGACCTTCCACTATCACTCTCTTAACTTTATAAACCTTTTTCTTGGTCAATTCCTTTTCTTTTCCTTTAAATGGCTTTTCTTTGCCATTTTTGATCTTTTCTCTACCATAGTTATAGGGCACCCTTGAATATACCATTTTACTAGCATTTGCCTTCCTAGGGTGGTATCCTTAATCCGGTCTACCATTCCTAAGAGGTTGATTTTTTTACATCATGCTTGACCTCTTGGACCCTCTAATGAGTCTATCTAGATTTTTCTCCAATTTATCAAGTTTTGCTTTTAAAACTTGATTTTCCTTTTCCAACTTCCTAACCTTAGGATCATTAGACCTAATTTGATCATTTCTAGGTCTACCCATTTTTTTAGGCATATCCCTCCCTTTCTTAGGGTTTATGCCTTGGTCCTTAGTCCTAGCATTCCTAGATTTGTCATGAAACATAGAATTTTTGGTGTTTTGGCACGCAAAAGTGTTTCTATTCCTATCATGATATTTGAAACCAAAAATACGCATGGGCAAGCAATTGTTATTAATTCTATCATTCATACAAACATTTTGAGCATAAGTAAAGTTAGGGATTACCTCCCTTACCTTTGGGGCTCCCCCTTGATGCGAGCTCCATTTCTTTCTCTCCTTCTTCTCCCATCTTCTTAGATGCTCCATTTTCATTAGCTCACATTTTCTAAGGCACTTGGTGTGGTAGTGCCCTAGTTCTCCACATGTGAAGCATAGAATCTTCATTTTCCTCTCCTGGGTTTCTCCATTCCTACAATTCATGTTAGACTTAAATCGAATGGACCCGGGTTTAGAGAGTACCTCCTTCTTACCATTTGGACACTTATCTTTGTAGTGTCCCTTTTCGTTGCACCCAAAGCATGTAATATGGTCCTTTTTCTTTGCTTTGGTGGAGGTTGAGGTGTTTTCTTGCTCTTGTGGGGATGAGGGTCTCTCCTCTCCCTCAACCCTTGATGTTGATACTTCTTCTTCTTCTTCGGATGAGGTGGATGCTTTTTCACTCAATTCCTCCACTTCACTTGATAACGTTGATAACTCTTTTTCTCATTGGTCTTCTTGGACACTTGAACTTATTTCTTCGGACTCCTCTACTCCTTGAGTTTGTGTAGGGTTCTTGTGAACTTCTTCCAATTTATTCCACAACTCATATGCATTCTTATAATTCCCTACATCACTCAAAATATTAGTAGGCAAAATATTAACCAAAATATTGATTACCTTCTCATTGGTCCTTGCTTGTTCTTGTTGCTCTTTGGTCCAATACCTAGGTCTCGAATGACTCTTCTAGCACCATTACGCACTCCCAATCCATGCCGAGCCACATCTTCATTCTAGCTCTTCAATAATCAAAATCCTCATGCTCGTACGGTGGTGGTGAGTTGATATTGTCCCCTAGCTTATCCTCCATCATTCTTCTTCCTCTAGTGTGTGCTGTTGGGACCGGGTGCATGTTGACATGGATGCGGGTTCGTAATTTTAAAAATTAATTACATGCAGCGGAAGGTTTAGCATGAATAATTTCTCAAATTATTTAACCACACATCTAAGCATGCAATTTTATCTTGTGTAGACATGATCATATATTTAAAATTTTGGAGAAACATAAACTAATTTACGTATTACCTCGCGTAACTCGAAGGAAGGGACGAGATCCAACCGTAAGCGTCCCTTGGAAGCTCCGCCTCTATTCGCGTCCACGCCGAGTATCTTCGGGATGACTTCGCAAAGCCACGAGTTTCGTGTTCTCGACAACTACTAGATTCTCCGAGAACGCGATGAGAAAAACCAAGAGAGAAGTCGAAAGACTAACTACAAAAGGATGGCCGGAATCAAAATTCTGGCGAAGCAAAAGAAGAGGCTTGCGGCAAAAAGATCCTTGCGGCAAACTCTAATTCCGGCAGCACCTTCTTCCGGCCAAGAGATGGCCAAAGCTTCCTTCTCCGGCAGCAGGTGGTGGTCGGCAGGGAAAGGGCAGGGGCGACCGGCTGGTGCTCCTTCTTGGGGCTGGTTGGCGCACGGCAAGAAGGGGAGAAGAGAAGGAGAGAAAGAGAGGGAGAGATCCTATGCCTTCATCTCTTTGATTATTTCCCAAGCCTTGCCTTGGGTCCTTTATATAGTGGCCTCTCAACCATCAAGCCTCTAAAATATGGAATAACTTATTCCATCATGCCAAGTTTGATTTTATATCATAGTTAAAATCATATTTTAATTCATGATAAAAAATCAATTAAGTCTCTTCTCTCCTATGGAATAAATTTCCTTATCATGGTAAATCAATCCATGATTGATTTTATAAAATAAACCAATCCATGGTTCATTTTAATTTCCATGAAAAATAAACCAAACCTTGGTTTATTATATAAAAATTTATATCATCCATAATTTTATAAAACAAACCACACTTGGTTTATTTTATAAATTGAACCAAAAACTTGGTTCTCTCCCTTTGTTGTGGTCGGCCAAGCAAAGAGGATGGAGGCCCTCTTTGGTCGGCCCATCCAAGCCAAGCCCCAATGCATTAAACTTATTTAATTCATCTATTAAGTCTTCAAAAGACTTAGCCATTTTACGCTTCCGATGCGTCTCTGAAAAATTCAGATTCGACTTATCGTTTGGCTCAACCAAACTTAATCTCTCTTGATTGGAAAATCCAATTTTCAACTCATTTTAAATCCCTCGGATTACTCGTAGTGCGTGTGACTAAATAGGCTTTCAATTTATGTTGTCCGTCTATAATTAATCAATTATAGAACGATCATGAGTGGCACCTAGTACTACATCATGATCCCCAATTAATCGAAAGATCAACGGTTGGCCTCAGAAACAATTCTGAAACCCTTCAGCAGCTATAATGAATCGTGCCTCATTCCCTTCACCATCTTATACCCACTTGGTTCAGGACATGGTCTATGTGTGTCAGTCCCCACTAGGCTGACTATGTCACACCTAGCCCAAGTAACGTTTTATCGTCCTATGGATTCTAATTACTCTCATGTATTTAAGAGATTCATACTCTGATCATGTCATGCTCTGGCCAGAGGCTTTGAGAAACAATCCGACGATAGGCCTCGGGTATACATCTCCTCGCAAGGAGTGGTGAATCCTTTGTAGGCTGTTCAAACATCTTCGGGCACTTCGGCTTATACCCAATCATCCTGGGTCCACACCTCCTTGGAGATGCTTGCTTAAGATGTCAAAGTATAAGTCTCCATGACCAAGATGACTTGAACACCGCAAGTCAAAGGAACATCGCACTTAAGCTGCAGTAAGAACTTCACTGACATATCTATATGTAGACTACCATATGAAGTTTTACAGCCAACCACTCCAATGAACTAGTTCCCTTAACTAGCATTCATGTTTATCTCCGGACATCTCAATGTCACCAGCCAGTGAAAATCAGCTGATTAGAGAATAGCCCATGCTAGTCTCAACAAATTTGATAGTGTCCGTATTTATCAATTCATCGACTAGGGACAATTTCAATACTTCACAATTGCACATGTAGAGATAATCACTAGTTGTGAATTCATCACAAATTCTTTCATGCTGTGAATTGTATTGCGGGCATTCAGTAAATGAGTTTAAGATCTTAATCAAATACACAAACATGTATACTCAAATAGTGAATATTCATTTATTAAAATACATGATTACAATCATAAGGCGATTGCCTTAGGACACTTCTCTCATAACACTAACATGTTCTCCCTCGGCGGTTAGTCCGATCAAGTGCAGTCCTCGCTTGATTCCAATTGTATGATCGTTTACATACGCTAGAGGTGGGGTGAATAGTGTTTTTCGAATCTCTTCTACCTACACTGTTAGTTTGCGCAGCGGAATATACAATAAAACAATAAGACAAAAGCTAACCAATGCTAACAATGAATATTTACTTGGTATCCACCCCGGACGGGTGACTAATCCAAGAATCCGTCGGTGGATCAATCCCCGGATAACCTCCGGCTAGCCCTCGTCGCTCCTTGTGGGTGGAGAAACCTTACCACAACACCTTGGACACCATCTGGGCACAAAAGACTACTAATTCACTTTACCCAAGCGAGTTTCATCAAGAAATAAAAGCATGAAATGAGCCCCTTTAAATAGGGCTCGAATCTGAAACAGTCGCTACTAGTCGACTGCCCCTGGGGTAGTCGACTGGTCCCACTCAGATTCGACCATTGTCGTACAACGTTCGAATCTGCCAGTCTGTTCCAGTCGACACCAGTCAACTGCTCCCTGGGACAACATTTGTATCACACAACTATCATACTCTAGATGCTCGCCGCGAGTCCCATCGACTATCACCTGGCTTGTCAATGTAGGTTATTGACAACTTGGCTATCGACCACAACTGTTAGAAATATTGACCAGCGGATAAGATAGTTATTATCCCGTGGGCTTGATGAGAATGGAGGTTTGAGGAGAAAGTAAGAAAAGATAACACTATTTTCAAGGGGTTCCCTCAAAAAATATTTATTCAATAATAAAAGATTAATTTCATATAATTAAGCATGACTCTTATATAGACTTCAACTCTACAACTTAAATAAAAAAACTCTACAACTCAAATAGAGAAAAGAAATCTGAATATATGGACTACAATTCCTATTTTATGAAGAAAGAAAAAAATTCTAAAAAAAAGTCTTAAAAATTCTAAACAAACTTAAAATCCTAGAACATAAAAAAATAAAAATGACCAAAAATATCCTAAAGACAAAAAAATAACCTAAATATCAAATTTTTTGAAAACGATAGAATTATAAAAATAATAATAAAAATTTATAAATCACCCTGCATCAGTTATCTCATATTGGAAGGACTCAACCTCGAGTTTAGAATAATTTCAGATAATAATCTCAGAGAAAAATCATCTCATATTAAATCAATAAAATCTAGTAGCAATTGTTAATTTTGGGAACTACTCGGAATCGATTTTCTTTTGTAATTATCCCAAAGGTCTTAGAAGTCTCTCGAATCATAATACCACTTTCACCTTTGAAGGTACTTGTTTTGCAATTGACAACCTAAAGAAAAGCTCCATGCAAGTCTATTGAGAAGGCACCTATTCAATTGCTTTTCCCCCACTTCTTACATGAGATCGATAGCGTATTTTATAAGATTTTTTTTTCTAAATAGGGTGCGAATCCTAAGACGTTGGGCTTGTGGACTATCCACCGCGAACACCTCCTGATTTATCCTGACGGCCGATAGAAAACTTCTATCGGGCTAGTTCGGTCGTCCAAAATTCGTCGTTATTCAACTTCGTTAATTTTTTTTTCTGATAATGTATCCTTTCCACATTTCACGCATTGGTGTGAAGAGATCAATTTATGGAACTCTCTTGGTAGGTTGAATGATCCACACTTCCTGTGTTGTCTTTTGGACATGTGGTTCCTTGACCGTTTTGAATGGCTCATTAAAGCCTTCAGGTGAGCATCCTTCAAACTATCATCCTTGGAGATTAATTAATTGATCAAGATAGATAAAATTGTCAATTTGCAAGCTTTTTCCATGCCTTGTGTACTTATTGGCCTCATCACCCTATGTAACAATATCATTCACAATTTTGCTTACAGTATCTCTTGCATTCAGAGCTTCAGATCTTTATGTTGTAGCAAATTTGCATCAACAATCCCTGAAATCTCTGTATAAATAGGGTGAACATCTATTATAGATGAAGAGGCAGAAGCCTGGCCTCCTGTTCTCCGCTCAAATCCACCGTCAACCTCTGAGTTCGGGACAAACTTTGCGTTCCTTTCTCTTCCAAAATAGATTCTGATTCATCAAGATTTGGATGATTGCCTTAATGTTTTGCACTGTCATAAAGCGCCTCGTCTATTTCATCATCGTTGTACACCGGCTCAATAATCTCTTCGGTCTTGTCTTCTGGATCTTGCTAGACAAAATATGTATCCAGAATGAATAAAGATCATCATTAAACGCTTTGTCCATTCCCTACATAAGGAGTTATGTACTTTGGTATCGTCAAACGTCACTCGTAACAGGGTGGACTATAAAGTCGATTACTGGGTATGTAATGAATTATGCGGAGGGATGTGAGTGATGTAGATGGGATCTATCCCTCCCATATGACGGGAGTGATATCTGTGGGCCCCTTGATCGAGTAGGACTACTAAAACGCATGACCATGGTCAAATGAGTCAATATGAGATATTGAACTCATTTATTTGAGTGAGTCTACTCGGGGATCAAGAAACACAAAGATTGATCGAGGATGACATGGTCTATGCCTCATTGGTCAATCTAGATATTAAGGATAGAAGGACAAGGTCATACGTTATCATTGTCATGGAGGTTTAGTCGGATCTTGACTTTTCTTGTTACTTGGGTAGTAATAATGCATTGCTAGATGCCGCTCATTGCTTATGTGTCTAAAGCGTTTAGGCGCATTGCCAACGTCACGAGAACCTATTGGGTCACACACTAAGGACATGATGCTTCGGGAGCCCGAGTTGGGAACTCGGGAGATCTGATCGGGAGCTCGAGTTGGGAACTCGGGAGACTGGTTTGGGAGCTCGGGAGACTTGGGTCGGGAGCTCGGGTCAGGAGCTCAGGGACTTGGTCGGGAGCTCGGCGCTCGGTAGATTGGGTCGGCGCTTGGCAGACTGGGTCGGCGCTTGGCAGACTGGGTCGGGAGCTCGGTGCTCGGCAGACTGTGGAACGCCCGACCTTATATCTACCCTAAAGGCGGGGTTACGGGTCCATACATTCATATCATTATATCATGTTAAACATGTATATCCAAACAAAACAGTTACAATAAAAGAAATGTAGTAAGCATGCTTATTGAAGACTAATTTACCAAGCAAGGTTTTTCATTTCTTTTATATCTACATGCATTTACAACCTAATAGGAAGATCATTTAACACACTATAGCATGGAATCTCAAGTAAGAATATAGCAAGAGTTATCTAGTCTTAGATACATGCAAAAGAAGCATTCATAAGAAACAGAAAATAGTAAATATCTAGCATTTTACTTAGCATGCATACTACCAAGTTTAGACATTAATGATAGTGTTATCTAGCATGACATAGGTTCCATATCTCTAACTTAATCACAGTAGAGTAGTCATGATCATCACACATTCAGAGTATAGCAATACAATTTCAATCTTTCATTGGAAGCAGTTTAGATTATAGACAAAAACAAGGTAGATAGAATCTTTCGTTCTTTCCCGAGCCATCACCACACACATCCTCTAGCTTTCTCTCTGCCTCTTCCTTTAGTTCAAGTATTTCTTACCGCTATCTGCAGCATAAGAAAAACAACATGAACTAGTAAGCAAAACATGCTTAGTAAGAATCCGGGCCTACTCGCAAAACCATATCGATACATCATATCATGTACTCAGTAATCAAGATAGAACAAGATTATAAGCATCATAAGCATCTCATCAAAGCATCATAAGCATCACATCAAATATCTCTAAGTACTTACAGAACAAGATCATCACATAATGAGAAAATATGCTTTTCAAAAAGTTCCATAAAGGTAAGTACTTAAAAATATCATATCATCATCTAGGGCCCAGTTGTAGTACCACATCAAGCGCGTTCCCTAATAAATTGGGGTAGCGAGCCACCAATCTAATTAGAGCAGGACCCTTCCGTCCTACCAATGCCATGACCTTCAGTTAACATGCACATTGGATTTGTTTAACGACCCCCTTCCGAGTCGGGTACACAACTTTCAAAGTAAAGTAATTTATCATGCAATTACTCATATATGTATATGCCTAAAGGTACTCTTAATCACTTCTCAAAGGGACACACCACACATTCGGGTGCTCTTGATCCCCTAGGGACACACCACACATTCGGGTGCTCTTGATCCCAGTTTCAATAGAGTATCCTTTTTTTTAAGCATATTATCAAACACATCATGTTCATGTCATAAGAGTGCCCCATGGGCTATAAGAAATGCTTTTATACCTAACAAGATAGGTCACATAATTTATACACACATCACATATGTAGTAGCATGCTTCATGGTCTCATTAGGTACTTCTCAACCCTAGAGCTAGGGTTGGCCGAAACTCACAAGTAAAGAAGTTTGGTTTTCCAATCAAGCATTCATTCAAGCATTCTTACAAACACCTCAAGTACATGTCATGTTAACAATTTAAACATGGTTTAAACCTCAAAGTGGGGTTAGCATCCACTAACCCTAAATTACAAGGGGTGGCCGAAACATGGTAGGGTAGGGTAGGCTAGGTTTTTGACATCCCATCTTCACACAAACATTTATACAAACATTTCATCTACAATACTAATCATGGGAACCTAATAGGATAGCAAGCCACACGAAAGCCCTAACTTTCCCACCTTTGGCCGAAAGTTATATAGGGTGCTAAACCCTAATTTTGTCTTCTCAAAAATTGGGAAACAACACATATGAGGATAAAGTCCCTAGGGTTACTAGTATGCATCAAAGTTTAATCAAAAACCCTTCTCCTGGACCCCTTTCAAGGGGTGGCCGAAACCCTCTACAAGGAAAAACCCTAGGTTTTGTTCTTGACACCATGAAGAAAAATCCATCTACATGTATACCTTAAGTCTCAAGGTCTTCCCATGCATCAAGGAAGGAACCAAAGCCTCCCTTGAAGGTGTTGGCCGAAATTTACAAGAAGGAAAACACCCATTTCAAAATCAATCAAAGCATGGAAATCACACAAGAACGATTACACTGCAGGCGAGAGGACACTTACATCCTAGCGCTGGAATTTCGCCTTCTCTTAAACCGTAGGGTACCCTAGACTTGGAGGGTATATGACAATCCCTTTTCTTCCAAATTTTCCTCTAGGTTCCTTGGTCTTGGTAGAGAGCAATGGCACTTGGACTCTCCCTCTTGCAATTACCCTAGGGTTAGAACCCTAGGATGATGTTTTCGAAAATGGAAAAAGGGAAGAGGATGAAGGAGGTTTCGGTGGAGAAGAGAAAAGGAAGAAGAAGAAGAGAAGAAGAGGAAGTTATTCCAACTTCCTTTATTTATACTTTTCTCATGAAAAGACATGTCTCTTCGCTTCCCTCGATTTAACAAGAATGTTTCTTATTCTCTCTACATGAAATATTGCTTGGTTCATTGGTTATGACATGGTGAGTGCAACTAGGAGGTTCAAGGTTCAATCCTTGCTTCCTCCTTTCTAGCTCTTCTTTTTATCACAATTTGCACCAACCCATATCAAAGCCCATTAAGCCAAGCCCATCATGAAATTTCATAATATTAATAATATTTCATGAATCTAATATTTCATGATAATATTTCATGATAATAATATTTCATGAATATAATATTTCATGATAATATTTCATGATAATAATATTTCATGAATATAATATTTCATGCTAATATTTCATGATAATAATATTTCATGAATATAATATTTCATGCTAATATTTCATGATATCAATATTTCATGAATATAATATTTCATGTATTCATGACATTTCATAGCATGTGATTGCATGAAATTTATATCATTTTATTATAACCATTTTCATACATTGTCATGATTTTACATTGACAAATTTGGGGTGTTACAATCCTCCCCCTCTTATAGAAAGTTCGTCCCGAACTTTAAAATAGTTCTGGATACTTTGATCGCATCGTATCTTCCTGTTCCCAGGTGGCTTCTTCGAACTGCTTGTTCTGCCACAGAACCTTCACTAAAGGTATTTCCTTGTTCCTTAGCCTTTTAACTTCCCGATCGAGGATCCGGATCGGGCGGCGTTCGGAAATAAGGCTCTCCTGTTCTTGCACTGGTGGGGGTTCTATCATTTGACTCGCATCAGGGGTACACTTCTTGAGCATCGACACATGGAAGACGTTGTGGATAGCCGCCATTTCTGGCAGTAGCTCCAGCTCGTAGGCCACCTTGCCTACTCGTCTCAAAATCCGGTAGGGTCCCACGTATCGTGGACTCAGTTTCCCCTTCTTTCCGAATCTCATCACCCCTTTCATAGGGGCTACCTTCAGGAATACCGAATCCCCAACCTCGAACTCGAGTGGTCGACGTCGTTTATCAGCGTAGCTTTTCTGCCGACTCTGAGCAGTCTCTATCCTCTGGCGGATATTCTTTATAGCCTGAGTGGTCTCATCGATAATATCGGTCTGGAGTCCCATCTCCCTCTTTTCACCACTCTCATGCCAGCATAAAGGAGATCTGCATTTTCAGCCGTATAGTGCTTCGTACGGTGCCATCCCGATAGTAGCCTGATAACTGTTGTTATAAGCAAACTCTGCCAGGCTCAGGTATCGACACCAGCTTCCCTTGAAGTCCAAGGCGCAAGCTCGTAACATATCTTCTAGTATCTGGTTTACTCGTTCAGTCTGCCCGTCAGTCTGGGGGTGAAAGGCTGTACTGAACTTCAGCTTCGTGCCAAGGGCCTTCTGCACGTGTCCCCAAAAATCAGAAGTAAATCGACCATCTCGGTCAGAGACGATGGTCTTGGGAATCCCGTGCAGTCGAACAATCTCCTTGACGTACAGCTGAGCCAGCTGCTCAACTGAATAAGTCATCCTGATAGCCAGAAAATGTGCGGACTTGGTCAGCCGGTCCACAATAACCCATATACTATCATATCCATTCGTAGTCCGAGGTAGCCCTGATATGAAATCCATAGATATGTCCTCCCATTTCCACTCGGGGATAGGTAGAGGCTGCAGAACTCCCCCAGGTCTCTGGTGTTCTGCTTTGACCCTCTGGCAGGTCAAACACATACTGATATAATGGGCTACATCTTTCTTCATGCCGGACCACCAAAATTTGCCCTTCAGATCTTGATACATCTTGGTAGACCCAGGGTGCATCGCATAAGGTGTGCCGTGAGCTTCCTCGAGTATTCTCGTCCGTAAGTCGGAGTCGTCGGGAACGCATAATCGATCCCGGAGATATAAGACTCCACTATCGGAAATCCGGAATCCCTCGTCCTTGCCTTCAAGAACCTCTTGTTTGATTCTCTGGAGACTCGAATCATGATTCCGCTTCTCCAGAATATCGCCGAACAATGTTGGTGCAATCATCAGGGTGGACAACTGTCCTGATATCATTTCAATTCCGAAGTTCATAATTTCTTCCCCTAAGGGTTGTGACAAAGCCGACAAAGATATTAAAGTAGCACATGATTTTCTACTAAGAGCATCGACTACCTTGTTGGCTTTTCCCGGATGGTACAAGATCTCACAGTCGTAGTCCTTGACCAACTCGAGCCATCGGCGTTGTCCCATATTCAGGTCTTTCTGGGTGAAGAAATACCGCAGACTCTGGTGATCAGTAAAGACCTTGCACTGAGTGCCATATAAGTAATGCCTCCATGATTTTAACGCAAAGACCACCGCTGCTAATTCCAAATCATGGGTAGGATAATTCTTTTCATGTTCCTTTAATTGTCTAGAGGCGTAGGCAATCACCTTCCCATTCTGCATAAGCACAGCTCCGAGTCCCAGTTTGGATGCGTCGCTGTACATATCGAAACCCGTATCACTTTCTGGGAGGGTCAATATAGGAGCGCTAGTCAGCCTCCTTTTCAGTTCAGGGAAGCTCTTCTCACATTCGTCGGTCCAAATATATTTCCTGTCTTTCTTAGTCAGAGCTGTCATAGGAGCTGCAATCTGAGAGAAGTTCTCTACGAATTTTCTGTAATAGCCTACTAGCCCCAGAAAACTTCTGACCTCGCTGGCATTCTTGGGTCTGGACCAGTTACTTACGGCCTCAATTTTGATCGGGTCGACCATCACTCCGTCCTTGGAGATAACATGTCCCAAGAATGATACTTGGTTCAGCCAGAACTCACATTTCGAAAATTTAGCATACAGTTGTTCCTTCTGAAGAATCTGTAATACTATACTCAGGTGCTCTGCATGCTCTTTGGAAGTCCTCGAATAAATAAGGATGTCGTCGATGAAGACGATCACAAATCTGTCGAGAAATGCCGAGAAAATCCGATTCATAAGGTCCATGAATATTGCCGGAGCATTAGTAACTCCAAACGGCATCACTACGAACTCATAATGTCCGTATCTCGTCCGGAAAGCAGTTTTGGGTATATCCTCATTTTTCACCCGGACTTGATGATAACCAGACCTCAGATCGATCTTAGAGAAAACCGTAGCTCCCTTTAACTGATCGAACAGGTCATCTATTCTGGGTAGAGGGTACCTGTTCTTTATGGTCACGTTGTTTAATGCCCGATAATCAATGCACATACGCATCGACCCGTCCTTCTTTTTGACGAACAGTACGGGAGCTCCCCAGGGGGAATGACTAGGGCGGATAAGTCCCTTGTCGAGTAGCTCCTGTAGCTGTCCTTGCAATTCTTTCAATTCAGTCGGCGCCATTCGGTATGGTGCTTTCGAGATGGGGTTAGTACCAGGAATCAAATCAATAGCAAATTCGACATCTCTTTCAGGTGCTAACCCAGGTAAGTCGTCAGGAAATACCTCTGGATAGTTGCATACGACTTCGACGTCTTCTAGCTTCGGGTCCTCTGTAGGACGAGTATCAACTACATGAGCTAGAAATCCAGAACATCCATTCTCTAACATTTTCCTTGCTTTCAGAGCCGATAAGAATTTGCCAGTCTTCTTCTTCGGCTCGCCGATAAATTCAAAGAGAATTCCCGTCTCGGGTCGGAAGATAACCCTTCGTTTACGGCACTCGATTGAAGCGCCGTATTTATTTAAGAAATCCATGCCCAATATCAGATCATAATCGGCCATATCAAGCACTATCAGATCGCAGTAGAGTTCCCTATCTGCGATGCTGATCGGTGCGGCCCGCAGCATTTGGGTAGAGGGCATCACCTCTCCCGAGGGCAATGTAGTCAGAAACTTGCAATCTAGTTCTTGCAGTGGCATATCATATCTCGTGGCATATAGCATAGAAATAAAGGAATGCGTTGCTCCAGTGTCAAATAATGCAGTAGCAGGATGACTGTAAATAATTATCTGACCTGTGACAACGGTAGAGGCAGTCGCCACGTCTTCCTTTGTAAGCGAGAAAACCTGGGCGTTTGTTGTAGCAGGCGGGGCTTCTAATCGCCCCTGATAAATAGGAGTACCCTCAATAGCAGCCTGCATATGGTGAAGCTGGGGAGGAGCACCTTTGTGCTGAATATACTGCTGCTGAGGTGCCTTAGCGGCAGTAGGACACTCTCTGGCAAAGTGTCCTTCCTTCCCACAAGTATAACATCTCTTGGCACCCCATAAGCATGTCCCGAGGTGCATCTTCCCACAGGTGGCACAAGGAGGGTGCTTAGGCTTCTTGCCTTTCGAATCACCAGTAGACTTGTTCCATGGCTTTCTTTTTCCATTGTGGTTCTTCTTCCAGTGGGGTTTAGTGTTCTGAGTCCTTTGATTTTCCGACTGACTCTGATTCTGTGTACTGGCTGGGGCCTGCTTCTGCTGGCTGATATTCTTCAGATAGTGCTCAGCATTCAGGGCGCCACTGACTAGCTCCTCTGCAGTCTGTGGCCTATGAACGCCACCGGCTACACTCAGAGCGATGTCGGGCCTGAGCATTCTCAGCATTAATCTGACCCTTTCCCTTTCAGTACTGACCAGCTCCGGACATAATCGTGCCAGTCGGTTAAATTTCTGGACGGCCTGGTTGACAGAGAGATTCCCCTGTCGAAATTCGGTGAACTCATCAAAATGCCTGTTGGTCACCCTCATATGAAAGAACTCCTCCAGAAATTCAGACTCGAAATCCTTCCATTTCATTTGGTCCACTGATCTTCTGGCCTTCACTCGTTCCCACCACATCCGAGCATCGCCGGAGAGGCAGAACGAGACACACTTGACCTTCTCGTGTTCCGGCCAGTCGAGAAGTTCCATGGTGCTTTCCACCGTTTTGAGCCAGGACTGGGCGTCCCACGGCTCGCAGGTGCTGGAGAACTTATCCGGCTTCAGTCGTTGCCACTGTATCAAATAGGCCTCTTGTCGGACTGCTCTGGCCATAGTGTCCGAGGGCGCCTGTGCAGCCGGAGGTTCAGTGGTTATGGCGTCCTGACTTCCCGCAGGGGTGGCAGTATTAGTCTGCTGGGTTATCAAAGTGTTTATCATCTGCTGCTGCTCAGTGACCTGGCGCTGCAGCTCAGTGATCACCTGCATCAGGTCAGGTGGGGGTGCCGTCTCGTTACCCCTAGTACTACGCCTTCTAGCCATATCTATCATATAGACAGTAAATGACTACATAAGCCTTAATTCTACCTTCACTTGTTATGCAAGTATTAATCACCTTCATATCATGCCAGCATAAATCATCTTTATCAATATCATTACTGTACATGAAATAATATAAGCGAGTTAGGATTTCTTACTTGGAAGCGGCAGGAGGAAGCTTGATGTGTGTGTGGTGGAGGGGAAATCTGCTCTGATACCAACTTGGAACGCCCGACCTTATATCTACCCTAAAGGCGGGGTTACGGGTCCATACATTCATATCATTATATCATGTTAAACATGTATATCCAAACAAAACAGTTACAATAAAAGAAATGTAGTAAGCATGCTTATTGAAGACTAATTTACCAAGCAAGGTTTTTCATTTCTTTTATATCTACATGCATTTACAACCTAATAGGAAGATCATTTAACACACTATAGCATGGAATCTCAAGTAAGAATATAGCAAGAGTTATCTAGTCTTAGATACATGCAAAAGAAGCATTCATAAGAAACAGAAAATAGTAAATATCTAGCATTTTACTTAGCATGCATACTACCAAGTTTAGACATTAATGATAGTGTTATCTAGCATGACATAGGTTCCATATCTCTAACTTAATCACAGTAGAGTAGTCATGATCATCACACATTCAGAGTATAGCAATACAATTTCAATCTTTCATTGGAAGCAGTTTAGATTATAGACAAAAACAAGGTAGATAGAATCTTTCGTTCTTTCCCGAGCCATCACCACACACATCCTCTAGCTTTCTCTCTGCCTCTTCCTTTAGTTCAAGTATTTCTTACCGCTATCTGCAGCATAAGAAAAACAACATGAACTAGTAAGCAAAACATGCTTAGTAAGAATCCGGGCCTACTCGCAAAACCATATCGATACATCATATCATGTACTCAGTAATCAAGATAGAACAAGATTATAAGCATCATAAGCATCTCATCAAAGCATCATAAGCATCACATCAAATATCTCTAAGTACTTACAGAACAAGATCATCACATAATGAGAAAATATGCTTTTCAAAAAGTTCCATAAAGGTAAGTACTTAAAAATATCATATCATCATCTAGGGCCCAGTTGTAGTACCACATCAAGCGCGTTCCCTAATAAATTGGGGTAGCGAGCCACCAATCTAATTAGAGCAGGACCCTTCCGTCCTACCAATGCCATGACCTTCAGTTAACATGCACATTGGATTTGTTTAACGACCCCCTTCCGAGTCGGGTACACAACTTTCAAAGTAAAGTAATTTATCATGCAATTACTCATATATGTATATGCCTAAAGGTACTTTAATCACTTCTCAAAGGGACACACCACACATTCGGGTGCTCTTGATCCCCTAGGGACAGACCACACATTCGGGTACTCTTGATCCCAGTTTCAATAGAGTATCCTTTTTTTTAAGCATATTATCAAACACATCATGTTCATGTCATAAGAGTGCCCCATAGGCTATAAGGCATGCTTTTATACCTAACAAGATAGGTCACATAATTTATACACACATCACATATATAGTAGCATGCTTCATGGTCTCATTAGGTACTTCTCAACCCTAGAGCTAGGGTTGGCCGAAACTCACAAGTAAAGGAGTTTGGTTTTCCAATCAAGCATTCATTCAAGCATTCTTACAAACACCTCAAGTACATTTCATGTTAACAATTTAAACATGGTTTAAACCTCAAAGTGGAGTTAGCATCCACTAACCCTAAATTACAAGGGGTGGCCGAAACATGGTAGGGTAGGGTAGGCTAGGTTTTTGACATCCCATCTTCACACAAACATTTATACAAACATTTCATCTACAATACTAATCATGGGAACCTAATAGGATAGCAAGCCACACGAAAGCCCTAACTTTCCCACCTTTGGCCGAAAGTTATATAGGGTGCTAAACCCTAATTTTGTCTTCTCAAAAATTGGGAAACAACACATATGAGTATAAAGTCCCTAGGGTTACTAGTATGCATCAAAGTTTAATCAAAAACCCTTCTCCTGGACCCCTTACAAGGGGTGGCCGAAACCCTCTACAAGGAAAAACCCTAGGTTTTGTTCTTGACACCATGAAGAAAAATCCATCTACATGTATACCTTAAGTCTCAAGGTCTTCCCATGCATCAAGGAAGGAACCAAAGCCTCCCTTGAAGGTGTTGGCCGAAATTTACAAGAAGGAAAACACCCATTTCAAAATCAATCAAAGCATGGAAATCACACAAGAACGATTACACTGCAGGCGAGAGGACACTTACATCCTAGCGCTGGAATTTCGCCTTCTCTTA
The DNA here is from genome assembly GCA_024364735.1 of Boesenbergia rotunda. Classification (NCBI taxonomy): domain Eukaryota; kingdom Viridiplantae; phylum Streptophyta; class Magnoliopsida; order Zingiberales; family Zingiberaceae; genus Boesenbergia; species Boesenbergia rotunda. The sequence continues at coordinate 260,909 of JAGFNQ010007519.1, forward strand.
AACCGTAGGGTACCCTAGACTTGGAGGGTATATGACAATCCCTTTTCTTCCAAATTTTCCTCTAGGTTCCTTGGTCTTGGTAGAGAGCAATGGCACTTGGACTCTCCCTCTTGCAATTACCCTAGGGTTAGAACCCTAGGATGATGTTTTCGAAAATGGAAAAAGGGAAGAGGATGAAGGAGGTTTCGGTGGAGAAGAGAAAAGGAAGAAGAAGAAGAGAAGAAGAGGAAGTTATTCCAACTTCCTTTATTTATACTTTTCTCATGAAAAGACATGTCTCTTCGCTTCCCTCGATTTAACAAGAATGTTTCTTATTCTCTCTACATGAAATATTGCTTGGTTCATTGGTTATGACATGGTGAGTGCAACTAGGAGGTTCAATGTTCAATCCTTGCTTCCTCCTTTCTAGCTCTTCTTTTTATCACAATTTGCACCAACCCATATCAAAGCCCATTAAACCAAGCCCATCATGAAATTTCATAATATTAATAATATTTCATGAATCTAATATTTCATGATAATATTTCATGATAATAATATTTCATGAATATAATATTTCATGATAATAATATTTCATGCATATACTATTTCATGATAATATTTCATGATAATAATATTTCATGAATATAATATTTCATGCTAATATTTCATGATAATAATATTTCATGAATATAATATTTCATGCTAATATTTCATGATAACAATATTTCATGAATATAATATTTCATGTATTCATGACATTTCATAGCATGTGATTGCATGAAATTTATATCATTTTATTATAACCATTTTCATACATTGTCATGATTTTACATTGACAAATTTGGGGTGTTACAGACTGGGTCGGGAGCTCGGCTGACTAGGTCGAGAGCTCGGTAAACTGGGTCGGGAGCTCGGCGACTTGCTCGGCAGACTTGGTCTGGAGACCTGGTTGGAAGCCCGAGAGGCCCGGTCGGAATTGCAGGGGAAATTCATTAAAGTATTTAATGAAGGAATGAGAAAAGTCTCTCTTCATTGGATGAAGAGAAGGTGAAGAGTCACATAAAAAGATGTGCTCTTTATTGGCTTTAATAAAGGGAAGTCAAAGAGACAAAAGAATCTTCATATTCATGGGATGAATATAAAAGGGAGTCTAGTCATTTTGAATGACAAGTGAGAGTTTTTCCCTTTTTCCCTTCCTCTCTTCTTCCTCTTCTCCCTCTTGGCCGAAACCCTCTTTTGGGTTCTTGGTGGTCTTGTGAACTACCTCAAGTTGCTAGCACAACTAAGGTAGTTATTCCCGAAGTTGAGAGATCGTGTCCGTGTGGATATGAATAGAGACACAGACACTTGAACGTGCAAGAGATCCGGCGCATCTTGGACGAGCGGGATAAGAGAAAGGGCACGCTCCAAAGGTATACACTTTAGATAGATCTATTAGATAGATGAACTTTGTATGAGTTTTTCTTTCGCATGGATCGCTCGAGGGATCTTGTTTCCACTGCGTTTTGTGTTTTTGTGCCGGGAGATCCCAACATTTTGCTATGCGCTGGGATAAATTTATGACTTGCCTCTGTAAATCCTCAATCATGTCTTGGGAGTTATGATGATGGTATGAGACTTTCTCAATCGGAACCTGTCTGACATGACCAGGAGCACCACCATGATGACCTTCCATTGGATCTGACGCTCGACTTCTTCAAATTGGACATTGTACAACTCTGATACCAACTAACGCTAGACAAGATAACGATTATCCTATGAGCTTGACAAGAAAGGGGGTTTGAGGAGAAAGTAAAAAGAGCTAACACCATCCTCAAGGTTTTCTCAAAAAAAAAAATATTATTCAATATAGAGTATTAATTTAATATAGCTATACATGTCTCTTATATAAACTCCAACTATACGACTCAAATAAATGAAAAAAATTCTCATATATGGATCACAATTCAAATTTATATCTTGTAAAGAATGGAAAGAAATTTTAAAAGAAAGGAAAAAAATCCTAAAAATTATATGCAAACTTAAAATTCTAAAATATAAAAATAAAATGAAAATGAATAAAAATACCCTAAAAACAAAAAATAACCTAAATATAAAAATATGAAAATTGTAAAATTATCAAAAATTAATAATAATAATTTGTAAATCCTCTTGCATCAATATGGTTCAGAGACATCTACCTGGGGATACTCTTTATCGGAAATATTCCTAAAGTGTCAGCTAATACGGGAATAATCCTGATTGGAGGTGTTCCTAACGTGTATGAGGATGTGGGAATTTTCCTATCGGGAATGTTTCTAAAGTGTATGGGATGACGTGGAGATTTTCCTAGTCAGAGATATTTTAAGTGTATGAGCTGGCTTGCCTGGGATGTTTTAAAAATGTATGGTTCTAGTTGGCTTGCCTCCGTAGGGTTACGAAAGCATCGAGAAGGCTCGACTAAAGCTAGGTTCGCATTCTGCCATGGTACACTCAAGTCATGTGTTTGCCAACTATACTACACCTTCTCACATCGATTCAACTTCTAACAAGCGATTGGATGAATGTATGCTATTCTATACGTTTACTATGACTGAGGTATCACCGACCTGCAATCAATGGCAGGCCTGACATCATCTCTCTTTATCAATTGCTTCGTCAGCTATCAGATTATAGTTGTAAAAGATGATTCAGTCGTCTTCAACACTGCTACTAATCCATCTCAGGATTAACACAGAAGAAGTAAATCACGGGGATTACTAGTCCAGCTGCTGTGGCTAGCGCGTGAGGAGGACAGATACACTAACTTTGTCAAATTTTAATCTCCAAATCGCAAGATAACAACACTCACAGCTTAAACATCATTCTATCCCGTGATAACATTAGCTATCAGATCATGCACTCTATAGTGGGTGCGATTTCGACCACTTGTCCATTCGCCCCTTCAACTCCTAATGTAACACCCGAAACTTTCATAAAATAATTTTAGAAACATTCTAGGATTTTTCTGAAATTTTCAGAACTTTTATGGAATTTTCTCATAGAAAGAAGTGGCAAAAAGAAAGAAAATGAGTTAATGGCATTAACAGGTTTTGAACTCGCAACCTCTAATGAGTTTAAACCCTTGTTATGGTTCTACGAACCATTAGCTCAATGGGAGTTTCCCTTAGTGAAATAATAGAGTATTCTAGATATGTATTTAACTTAGGGTTATTTTACAACTTAATATAAATAAGGAATTAAAGAATTAAAGGAGAAAATTTTCTTTAGGTTTCGTGAGCCAAGGGTGCGCCGACGCCCCCTCCTCTCCTCCTCTTCCTCTTTTGCGACTCCTCCTCTCCTCCTCTTCTCTTGCCGCCCAAGACAAAAGGGGAAGCAACGGGAAGGTCTCAGGAGGCCCTAGTCTCTACGGGGATCCTCGTAGACGCGAGGAGAACGCCAAGAAGCAAGAAGAACGTCGAAGTTCGATGTTCCCTCGGATATTTCAGATTATATTCGTAAGAAAACCTAGTGCAGGATGTAAGTACCCCTCACCTGCAGTATAAGTAGTTTCAGTTGATAATCCGTATGCTTTATTTCCTTATATGTATGTTTTACGATTAAAAATCGTAAATTATGAACAAGCACGTTGTATTACCCTTCGGTTTTGGGTCAAGGAGCACGTTAGGTGTTTGTTAAATTGTTCAGTTCAGTTAATGCTATAGAAAGCATTAAAGAATAGAAATTCTTACTTCAGTTTATGATTGAGACCAAGGTCCAACGGGATGGGCTCCTAGTTGCCCTAGGTTTAGATAACCTAATAAAAGCAAGAATCAAAAAAAAAAGAAAAAAAAAGTATAAAATAACTATTTTATTTTCAGTTGGCATTGTACCGGACTTCGGTCCAGGGATGGGCTCCAAGTTGCCTTTAGGTTCAGATAACCTAGTATGGGATGGGCTTCTTAGTTGCCCCTAGGTTCAGATAACCTAGTAGAACCCTAATGGATTTGGGATTAGCTACCTCGGATTTATTAGGGATGCGCGCACAGTTGGTACATTGCCGGGCCCACAGCAGTTGATTATTACTTTCACCTACTATGTGTACTTAGCTTTCAGGAATTCATTATAGCATGTGGTAAATCTAATGATTAGTTTTATGTTAGTTAGCTACAGTTTCAGTTCAGATATGTATGACGTGCTATAGATTAGTTTTCAGTTTTAGTTCAGTATGTGCCATGTCTCAGTTATATGCCATGACATTCTATGATATGTATTTTAGCATGAGCCTAGCATGATTACTTATGGACATGAGCGTGTATTTGCATAGCATGTTTTACAAAAGCATAATTCGAGTTTTTATAGTTTTGTGAGGCTAGATGGTACTTACTAAGCTTTATGCTTATTAGCTTGCATTTCCTTATACTGCAGATACAGGTAAAGGAAAGCACTAGTAGCGGAGGCGGCGGGCTTGATGCAAAGTGTGTGTGATGGTGGAGTTGGAATAAAAGTCTTCGGAACTTGCAAAGCATAGAAATAGTCCTTTTCATGCTTCTTTAGTTATTCCGCAATATATTATGAGAACCATGTGTTAACTTGTTTAGACTCGTTATTTGTGGTGCCTAGTGTACCTAAAGTAGCTTATTTACCTGATTTAATAAGTGGTTGGTGGTTGTTGAATGATATGAGTTACTACTTGTAATATGGTGATTAGGATCCATGCTTAAGCTTTAGGGGCAAGAACTTGATACTTTCGATCTACATGCTAAATACTTAGGATATGCTTGTTCTGAGATTAATGCACTATATAGAATGCCACCCAGTAGCTAAGGATGACCTTAGATATGAATAATGAATGGTTTTAATAAGAACTTGATACAAACTTGGCACGTTCCTGTTATTGCTTCTATATGTTGATTTGCAATCTTTAATTTGCTATGCATGCTAGAAACCCTCCAAAAACATGTGATAAATGCCCTAGAGTAACTGTGGAACTCTATTTATGTCGTTATGCTTGTTGGAAACGAATTTGGTACATTGTAGCTCAAGTTTTATTTTATTTTCGCTGGTTAGTACTTCCAACATGTTTATAAGTTACCGCAGCATGCTTAAGTTATAAATTGTTAGTTCAGTACATAGCAAAAATAATTAAGAGAATAAGAATTTTTAAATTCTCCCAGTTGGGTTTAGCATCCAGGAATTAGAAATCAGTAATTAGCCAGCCAGCCAGCCAATCAGTTAGTAGTAGCGATCCGCCTTAAAGCTTAGCACCAGAAGGCGGGTCGTTACACCTAATGTGGCTCGCCTCCCTATATACAGGGACCCACACGTAAGCAGGGGGACAGTTTGCCTCATTCCAGTCGATTACTGCACCTTTGTTTGGTGCTCGAGTTCTCGTCGTTAACTTACTCTTTTGACGTAAGCTCGCTTACTTCATCCCCTTTTATAGAATATATGATGTCTCACAAATCAAGTCTGTTAGGACCAATGACGTCATTAGAGGAGGGAATAGTGATTCCCTTCATTCGTTCAATAGATCATTCTCATGTGATTGTCTACCAGAGATTAACATGTAACGGAAATATAAACAAAATAATAGAAACAAAATAAAAGCCCAAACAAAGGACTTTTATGTGATTCAGAACCCCAGTTCCTACTCTATTCCCTAGTGTCCTAGGCTTAGCATTAGTATTCTCTAACCTTGTTGAACACCTATTAGAGATGAAGAAACCTTTTACAATAATTTGTTCTTACAAGCAACAATAGCCAAATACAAAGATAAAGTTGAAAATGAATAATTTACACATGAAATCTTTACTTTGCTCGAGTTGTAGCTCCTTTAGATTTCCTGGTCTCAAATGCAACATCACTCACCTTCAAAACCTCCAATAATAGATGTCTTGAAATCCTCTACAAAACCCTCATGATCGGAATCTGCCTAGCAATAGATTGCTTGAGTACCATCAGTCAATTGCTCCACTGTTAATTCAAACATTGCTCTACTCTGCTAGTTCAATAGCTCAATCCAACTCAAGCAATAGTCGATTGCTAATTCACTATCAATCGATTGCTAACACCCAATAGTCAATTGTTTATACCACAATAATGCCTAAAACCCTTTTTAAACCTCGACTTCATGATTTTGGATCATCAATTGATTGTAAACCTACAATAATTGACTGATATCTTTGTTTCATATTTGCCAAGGTTAAACTCTCATCTTGACTAGTATGCGATTTACTTCAAACTACTAGGACTTCACGCGCCCATCATCTAGTAAATCTTGACCTATTAGAATTTCACATACCTAGTATCCGGTCAATCTTGATTTATTAGGACTTTACCATTACTAAACATATGGTCTTTCTTGACTTATTTGTAGTCCCTTTCTCGTGCCTAATGTCTGATCCTCCTGACATGTTAGAACTTCACTTTTCGTGCATAACATTTGGTTATCCATAACCCATCATGATTTCACTACCATATGTCTAATTTATAGTCCTCCATGACCTATTAAAACTTTACCCAACATTCCTCCATGTCTTTCTGATACATTGAGCTCACAAGTCCTCTCTATGTCATCCTTTAAACCTTTGCCTTTGAGGTTCTGTTAAATACAGTAAAATTACTACCTGAAAAAGGAAAACTCTAGGAAAATTATCGGAAGGAATTTTAGACTTTTGGATTGAGGGATGAGATAAATAGGGGGTTGAAAAGGAATAGCCCTAAAGATGAGGAGGGTTAAATCGGATAAAGCCTAACTTAAGGGTACAGTTTTAATGCCCTAGACTTCGAGGGTTAAAATGAAAAAGTTATAGTAACTTAAATCCATTTTTCCTTAGCACTTTCGCAGGAGCGCCGACCCACTCTTCTTGTCATCTCCTCCTCTCGGCTCCTTCTTCGCCTTCTTCAATCTCACCAAGGTCCCCGACATTCACATTCGCGTGAGTTTCTCTCCACTATGTCGTGGATCAGCCGTAGGCCACGAGAATCGGGAGTACGGTCCTTTTTCATTCAATCTCGCACTCATCGTAAGGGGTTGTGTTCTGGGAGGAGTTCATTGAAGAAAGGAAATTTTGGTGAAGTGACATCATGAAGGTTCCTACCCCGGCTAGAACTGGGCAAGGAGATCAGATCACGTGTTTGATTCAAGACTTTGATCGGATTCATACTTTGATCATGAGAGGGTTCTCTACATGATGAGGTGAGTATTTCTTATTTGATTCTGTAGTTCCTTTTATTATAAATGCATGGTTATTCTATTATCTGAGTAGGTTTATTTACCTTAACTCTATTTTACTTGTATTTTCTGCTTAATACTTTCTTTGATTGATCTTTGAGTTAAATCAAAGTTTTCATATATACAGTCTCAATTATTATTTTTTGATCTATAGAGTACCACTTGTACGTAAGTACTTTAGAGTATCATGTGACCTATCTAGGGTGTGATTGACATTAGATATATCCTACCCAGTATATTAGTTGCATGATTATTTATTATGGTATTGATTGGATATATGTGTTTTGTATTGATTGCATGATGGTTGACCTGATTGAATGTTAGATATTGAAAAAAGGGGCTTAAATGCAAAAATCCCTAACATTAAGGGCTTGGGTTGGATTGATAAAAGATGAGGGACCTTTTTCCAAAAAGGTTAAACTTATAAACCCTCCTTTTTCTTTTCTTCCTTTTCCGTTGAAAATTTCCACTCTTCAAGAAAACCGTCGCAACCTTTCCCTCTCTCACGGAAAATTCATGATCTCTTCCTCCCGATCGTCTGTGTCGCAACCCTCGTACGTGAGCCTTCTTGAATGTCCTCCTCACGCGAGCAAGCCGATGCCATCCACTTCCCCTCTTCACTTGCTCTCGCGATTGAGTTTCTTTGTCTCTGAAGCTAGCGATCAGAGCATTGAGGTGGAGGCATTGGTGTGATCCACCGACGACAGTCATCCAAGGTAAGGAAACTCCTCTTTAGGGTTTGCTCTAGTATAGGTGATGGTTTTAATCAGATTAGTTGATGCCCTACTCCTATTCTGCAGCAAGCCATCCTAATTGTGTCCATATTGGCATTGTGAGTTGTGCATGAGTTTCCTGTGTACCATGGCTCTGTTTGGTTAGGGATTTTGTTTTAAATTTGGTTGCTTTTAATGTGGTTGTTGTGTAATTTGGAAGATGGTCCTTGTGTGAGATGGTTGTGCCATGGGTACAAGGCTAAAAGTGAGTAATTGGATTTCATCACTTGGCTATGAGTCCTGAGGGAATATAATGCAATTGTAATGTGGAGCTTAATTTTCTTTGAACTTGTAATGCTATTGCAGTAAGTTGAGATTGGGTCATTTTTTTTCCTTTTTGATTGCTATAGTTGGTGGATTGTGTAGCTTGCTACGGTAAGCTACCAGTGAAGATGGAGGTTGACCCATTTGTATAGTTGATTTGAGGTTGGCTCACCTTTGTTAGTGTAGGCGAATTCGTAGATTGATCCAATGTGAAGTTCATGGAGGAATCGATTGAGGTATTCTTAGGTTAGGTATGTTTCACAAGTTTGGTTCAATACATTTAGAATTTTTTGCAAAGTGGTAAGTAAGCTAGGGCAACTGATGAGTAAATGATTATGGTTGCATCAAGATAGATTCTTTTGGTATTTAGGTGGATTTATAATTGATGCTTAATTGATAATGGATTATAAGAATTGGGAATTTTCCTAATTTAGTTTAGTATTTAATTTAGCTACTTTATTAATTATATAAATAGCTTAACTCTAATCTTGATATAGGACATTGACCATTTATATGTATTCGATCGCAGGAGTGCTTTCTGATACGTTCTACATTTAAGGCGAGTATTTCTTCTTTGTATCTATAGTTTATTGAACTTAAATGCATGACTGCTTTATTTCTAAGTAGGATTGCTTCATCTTATCCTTGTTCTTTTTGATATCAACCTTTGATACTTTCTTTATTTGATCTTTAAGCTAATCAAATTTATGTCCATATAGTCTCACCTATTGATTTCCTAATCTGTAAAGTACTGCTTATATTCAAGTACTTAGAAATTATCATTAAACACAACTAGGGTTTAGTTGACATTAGATATACCCAACCAATAGATTAGTTGCATGTTTAGTGATTCTGGTATTTATTTATCGTACCGTTGCGTAGTTGTGACCTAGTTGATTGTGCATATTAGTAACATGGACTATATCTACATAGTTGCATACTGGCGAACATTAGCTTCCATATGGTTAAGCCCATCGTAGTCATATAGTTTCTCTACCCACTTAACCACTTATGGGTAGTGGTAGTTGTTAAAGTGCGAGCAACCAACCTGTTGTGTCACACTCGACCACTCATGGGTTGTGGAGGTTGGAGTTGTAGGCAAGCAGTTGACACCCTCTTCGTTATTTTCGAGGGATAGTAGAGTTGTTGGTGGCTCCCCCTTTTTCCTAGAGTTTTGGATTAGTTGGCTTCCCAACATCCTGTCCACTCAACCACTTATAGTAGTGATAGTTGTTGGAGTGCGTACAGTTCTCACAGTCCTACCCACTCGGCCTCACAAATGTAATGTGATGGTAGTTTGATTGGCGTCAGGGATGACAGATGTCATTGCACCATTGCTTTTATTGCATCATGCATTTATTTTTATTTGCTACATTTGTTTGAGCTATGTTTATTGTATTTGATATATATATATATATGAGCTAGTATTTGCACTTTCATTCTGTTTTGCATATTCATATATGTTATGTGGGACCGGTGTCGTCGATAGAGGGGGGGTGGTGAATATCGACCGTTAAAAATTCTTCGAAAACATTCGTAAAACTTTCGTTCGTACTGGACTCAGAGTGTTAGTGCAGCGGAAAATAAAAATAGAAAGAACACAAGGACACGGCGGGATTTATTTACTTGGTTCCCAACCCCCCAGGGTCAGTACGTCCAAGACCTATGTACTCGGCGTGAGTCCACTATTGGTCTCCTTTTCGGAATTTCCGGAGGCAGAGAAAACCCGTCTTACAGTGTATAAGTACAAACAAAAGTATAGCAAAGTAAGTACAGAATATTAAATGCAAACCGAACAACTAGGGTTTGAAACTCGGCCGATCTGGACCTCCGAAGTGCCGCACACTTCCTCCTGGAGCCTCCCGGTCGTAGAGTCTCGTCTTTAGCGTGTTGTCGTCGGTCAGAATGCTCAGGATCACTTTTAGCAGTTATTTTTGAAGCAGAGGGGTCGATGCCCCTTATATAGTGCTCCTGGGGGCGCCCTGGACGTCGGGGGCGCCCCTACCGACTCGGTCAAACCTTATCCCCGCGCCGACCTCGCCGCGGCTGATAAAACCTCTGACCAGGGCATCCCGGACCTCCTAGGCGCCTAGCTTGAACCCAGTCAAAGCTAATCTCCTGCTTCGAACTCGCAGCAGTAAAACAGCTTTGAACCCGGGCGCCCCGGACCTCCCGGGCGCCCCCATCAATGTGGGCGACTGGCTTCATGCCTTTCAACCCAACACTGGGTTTTAGGCTTTGACTGGGGGCGCCCCCATCATCCCGGGCGCCTGCTTCGCTGGATTCCAGCCCCAATGTATGTTATTTGCCTGCTTTGTCTTCCGTTCTAGGTACCTGCAAGATACAAAAATACAAAGCAAATATACACACATTCTTAACCTTAAGGACTTGGTTCTGACTTCGGATTTCCATGAAACCCTAGGCCGAACCGACGCAAGTTCCCACCCCCGAGAACGCGCCTTTCACCTACTCCTTTCAGGAGGCGGTTGCCACCCAGTCCTTCGGGTGGACTTTTGCTTAGCTTCTGATACTTCCGGACCTCGAGATGCCCGAACTCTGACCCGTCTCTACTTCTGTCCTTAGTTATCGCTCAGCTAAGTTGCTCAGTCCCTCGGACCAAGACTTCATGCCCAAACCCTAGGTCCAGGACTTACGTGCCCAACCCTCGGCCAGGTCTTCGTGCCCAATTCCCCGAACCAGGACTTCGGTGCCCAACCCTCGGCCAGGTCTTCTTGCCCAGTCCTCAACCAGGACTTAGTGCCCACCTTCCGAGCAGGTCTTCGGTGCCCAGCCCTTTGCCAAGACTTAGTGCCCAATCCTCGATCAGAACTTAGTGCCCACCTTCCGAGCAGGTCTTAGTGCCCAGCTTCACTCACCAGGTCTTAGTGCCTAGGTTAACTAGGACTTTTCTTCCACTTAGGTTACTCCTCCTTTGCTCCCCTTTGCCTGTTCAATGTATCACTGACTTAAGTGTATTGTCAAACATTAAAACACTTAGAGGAGAACATCATTGATGCAATTTGCACCAACAATCTCCCCCTTTTTGATGTTTGACAATAACTTAAGTTAGATTGGTTTAAAGGGCTAAACTTTAACTCTTGGGATAGAAAACAAAAAAAATGATATAGGTTTGGAAACTACATTTTTGATCTTTGGGAGAAAAAATTTTCTAACTTAAGCGCACCTCTCCCCCTTTGTCATACATCAAAAAATCACCAGCAATACTTGCGCCAACAATGAGAACATTTGGTTCTTTTTGAAAATACTTCGTATAAGTTTTTGAAAACATAGTATAAGACTAAGTCCTTGAACTCAGAAACCTTAACCAATATTATTTTTTTTTGAGAAAATACCGTATTTTGGAAGGGATACTATGAGTTTTGAGAGGTATAAATACTTTGAAAAATGATCTTTGAAACATGCAAGTATTTTTTGAAAAACTAGATTGATCCTTTTGGGAAGATCTAAGTACTTTTGAAACATATTATGCAATTTTTGACAATCTAAGTATAGGTACTTAGAGAAATATTAGAATTTTTGAAAAACATAAGTACTTTGAAAAATATGAATTTTGAAAAATTAAGTACTTTGAAATTATTATGAATTTTGAGAAGCATAAGTACTTGACATGGTTTCTTTTCAAGTCTGACACAATCCTAGGAAACCTTGTTGACTACAAGGACAGTTTCCTAAGTGTCCTGGAAAATTCTCCAAATTCAAGTAAGTATTATTTCTGAACAGAATTTTGGAAAAAAAATGATAGTATTTTGAAAATATATGTACGTACATTTTGAAAAATGTATGAATTTTTGAAGATATAGTTCATGGAAATAAAATAATTCTTTTAATTTGACCTCCCCCTAAACTTGACCCAGTCTGGGAAGCTTGTTGACCACAAGTACTCTTCCTCTGAGTCTTTAGGATTTGGTTTAGATTAAAAAGAACTATTTAACAATTAAAAAAATAAATGATTACCAAAAGAACCTTTTCTGAAATTCTTCTTTTGACTTAGACTCCCCCTAAATTTGACACATCCTAGGAGTCCTTGAAGATCATGAAGTGGACCTTTCCTCTGTGTCTTTAGGGTTTCTCAAAGTTAAAGAAACAGGTAAATTTTTGAACATATAATTTTTACAACATAAACTTTTTCGAAAACACAAGTGATAATGATTTAAAGCACAATTTTCGAAATGTAATTTCAAATCATAGTAATGTTTAAAGTGCAGTTTTTGAAAACTATTTCAAAAAAAATGAAAAGCACTCCCCCTGTACCCGATACCGTTTGACTCTATCTAAGTGCCTTAAGGAACTTTAGTGTTGTCCTAAGAGGCTTGTGTCTAATTGCGTGAGTCAAACAATTTTTTAAAAAAATATATAATTTTTGAAAACATGTAATATGTATATTCAATCACACAAGCATGAATTCCATAAAAACATTATTATGTTGAAGCACTATTTTGAAAATATATTTTTAGGAAAATATTCTAACAATTTTGAAAATAGTTTTGAAACATGCTTATCAATTTCTTAGTCCTTAACATCTCACCCATTCTAGGTGTCTCAATACAGCAAGCATGGTTGCCTTATGGGTGTATTGTGAGATACTTGAAATATTTTTCTTAATTTATTATTGACTCTAAGATTTAATTGAAGCTTGTGTTAGATTCAAATCTGACAATAGTAAAGTGAATTTGGTTTTCAATAATCGGCTTCCAGGTCTTGGCGAGGCACTAGGCCTTCTTTGGCCGTAGCCTTATTAGATCATCAACCCTTTCCTAGACAAAGCATTTTATTGAAAATTCATTTTCAAGTTACTCCTTGAAAGATTTTGGTCTAACTAGTTTGGGTCTTGGATCAGTAGCTTCAGCTAGTTCTGCCAAGATGGCTTCCCTAATGTACTATCATCTCACCTCCACCCAATACTAGGTTGATCAAGTTTCAATTATTCTTTTTCCTATAGCCGTTCTAAATTATGCATAAAACTTAAATATGAATGACATGTCATATATTTAAAAGAATTAGCAAATACATGGCATGACAATTATGCATGAATCAAACAAGTCCAAAGCATTTTAATTATGTTTCTAAAGATGTATCAAATTCACGATTTGATACATGTCGTGTGAACTGGCGAATATGTCAACCCACTTTGACATATTTAATTTTATTTAATTAATTGTTGCAGTTTGGGTAAGATTTTAGTTTAGTTCGGGTTTATTTAATATTTGGTTGGATTAAGAATTAATTGAAGTTAACTTAATTAGAAATTAATTAATTAATTGAGATTTAAGTGAATTAATTTAAATTTGAATTAATTTAGATTGAATTAATTTAAGTTTGAGTTAATATAATTTGAATTAATTTAAGTTTAATTAATTAGGATTAATTTGAATTAATTTAAGTTTAAATTAATTAAGATTTAATTTGAATTAATTGACTTAATTAGGATTTAGTTGAGTTTAATTGACTTAATTAAGATTTAATTGAATTAATTTGAGTTTGAATAATTAAGATTTAATTAATTTGAATTAAGATTTAATTTAATTTGGATTTAATTTGAATTAATTTGAATTTAATTTAATTTGGATTTAATTTAATTTGGTTTTAATTTGAATTAATTTGAATTTAATTTAATTTGAATTTAATTTAATTTGGATTTAATTTGAATAATTAAGGTTGAAATGATTAATTAATAGTTGTGGATTTAGGTTCAGCATTTTGATTATTTCGAAAATTTCTGACTCATCCTTATTTTTCTTTTCAAGTTTTTCTAGTAATTCTGATTTATTTGAACCTTTGTGATTTTTATTAACTATGACCTTTATCTTAGACAATTCTATCTCCTCCTCAAGATTAGATCTTTCAATATCCTCAAAGTAGTGGAGTAAAGTGGACCAGTAGTTAATTTTTCAGAATTATCTAAAATTAAGTTATTATCTAGGAGAATTTCATTTTCATTATCCTCAAGATTTTTAATAAAATCATTTTTATCTTCAAAAATAATTTTAGGATTATCTCCAGAATTATCTTCACTAACTTCAGAGTTATCTTTAGAATTTTCAAATTCGAATTTAGAGTTATACAACGGATTTTCAAATTTGAATTTATAATTATCTAAAGAATTTTCAAATTTAGAATAATCCTTAGGATTTTCAAATTTGAATTCGGATTTATCCTTAGGATTTTTCAATTTGAATTCGGATTTATCCTTAGGATTAAATGTATCTGAATTAAAATTATCAGATTTAAAGTTATGATAATTTATTTTAGAAATTACTGAATTGATGTTCTGAATTAAATAATTAATCTCTGATATTTTAGTCATATCTGTATTTTCTAATTTGACATGTAAAACATTAATTTTACTATGTAGTAAATCTAATTTATCAGAAAAATTAACTAAATTATCAAAAGACAGAGCAGGAATTTGAAAAATTATTGGAACATACATCTTACGTACCTTCGTCGAACACTGGTTCTTGTAGTATCCGTACTTCTCGCATTTGAAGCATCTGATGTGGTCCTTGTTCCTCCGGATTCCTGGCACTGGTGTCTCCTTTGCCGCCGGTGGTGTAGACTGAATTTTACAAGTAGGGCACTGATTTTTATAGTGCCCTCTTCCCTGCACGTGAAGCATATAACATGGAATTTAAAATTTGACATTTAAAATTAAATTATACCTGATTCACCCTTAGTCTCCCCCTCAACTCCTAGCGTCGTTGCTCCGTCGGCGGTTAGTCCGGTGAAGAGCAGCCTGGCTCTAATACCACTGGTGGGACCGGTGTGATCGATAGGGGGGGGTGAATATCGACCGTTAAAAATTCTTTGAAAACATTCGTAAAACTTTCGTTCGTACTGGACTCAGAGTGTTAGTGCAACGGAAAATAAAAATAGAAAGAACACAAGGACACGGCGGGATTTATTTACTTAGTTCCCAACCCCCCAGGGTCAGTACGTCCAAGGCCTATGTACTCGGCGTGAGTCCACTATTGGTCTCCTTTCTGGAATTTCCGGAGGAGGAGAAAACCCGTCTTACAGTGTATAAGTACAAACAAAAGTATAGCAAAGTAAGTACAGAATATTAAATGCAAACCGAACAACTAGGGTTTGAAACTCGGCCGATATGGACCTCCGAAGTGCCGCGCACTTCCTCCTGGAGCCTCCCGATCGTAGAGTCTCGTCTTTAGAGTGTTGTTGTCGGTTAGAATGCTCAGGATCACTTTTAGCAGTTATTTTTGAAGAAGAGGGTCGAAGCCCCTTATATAGTGCTCCTAGGGGCGCCCTGGACGTCGGGGGTGCCCCTACCGACTCGGTCAAACCTTATCCCCGCGCCGACCTCGCCGCGGCTGATAAAACCTCTGACCAGGGCACCCCGGACCTCCTGGGCGCCTAGCTTGAACCTAGTCAAAGCTAATCTCCTGCTTCGAACTCGTAGCAGCAAAACAGCTTTGAACCCGGCCGCCCCGGACCTCCCAGGCGCCCCCATCAATGTGGGCACCTGGCTTCATGCCTTTCAACCCAACACTGGGTTTTAGGCTTTGACTGGGGGCACCCCCATCATCCCGGGCGCCCTGCTTCGCTGGATTCCAGCCCCAATGTATGTTATTTGCCTGCTTTGTCTTCCGTTCTAGGTACCTGTAAGATACAAAAATACAAAGCAAATATACACACATTCTTAACCTTAAGGACTTGGTTCTGACTTCGGATTTCCACGAAACCCTAGGTCGATCCGATGCAAGTTCCCACCCCCGAGAACGCACCTTTCACCTACTCCTTTCAGGAGACAGTTGCCACCCAGTCCTTAGGGTGGACTTTTGCTTAGCTTCCGATACTTCCGGACCTCGAGATGCCCGAACCCTGACCCGTCTCTACTTCTGTCCTTAGTTATCGCTCAGCTAAGTTGCTCAGTCCCTCGGACCAAGACTTCATGCCCAAACCCTATGTCCAGGACTTACGTGCCCAACCCTCGGCCAGGTCTTCGTGCCCAATTCCCCGAACCAGGACTTCGGTGCCCAACCCTCGGCCAGGTCTTCTTGCCCAGTCCTCAACCAGGACTTAGTGCCCACCTTCCGAGCAGGTCTTCGGTGCCCAGCCCTTTGCCAGGACTTAGTGCCCAATCCTCGATCAGGACTTAGTGCCCACCTTCCGAGCAGGTCTTGGTGCCCAGCTTCACTCACCAGGTCTTAGTGCCTAGGTTAACTAGGACTTTTCTTCCACTTAGGTTACTCCTCCTTTGCTCCCCTTTGCCTGTTCAATGTATCACTGACTTAAGTGTATTGTCAAACATTAAAACACTTAGAGGAGAACATCATTGATGCAACTTGCACCAACATGTTATTCTATTTTAGATATTGTATAATGTTGCTTCTACTTGCTTGTTGTACCTTTTAATATATTATGCATTTATCTATCTGATTACCTAAGAGTCCACCCGGACTTACCACCCCTACCATCTAATTCTGTTTCAGATAGTCAGTAGATGCATCACATAGATCCAGGAAGGATCTAGTTGCCAGTGTCACGCCCCGAGACCTAGGAGCCGCTGATCCAATATAAAATCGGACATCACCTCCCCTGTCCGGCGGACAATTTACACATACAAACAACACACGCAATAATAATTTGGCCTCAGGCCTCAAAATCAAGACATAACATTACCATAACAAAAAATAAAACATACCTAATTGCGGACCGGTTCGACTTACAACAAAAACAACAAACACATAGTCCCTCAGAGGACTCAAAAATACAATACCAAGACAAATGAAACACGATACAAGTTCCATGACATAGAACAAATACAAACCAGATAATACGATGTATAGAAAACATAACTACGCGGAAGCACCCATCACTTGAGTCGTAGGGACCTGGGACTGACAACTGGGGCTCTCCTGGAGACCAATTAACCTGGGAACAAAAATATGGGCAATGGTGGTGAGTCCAAATAGACTTAGCAGATACCAGAAGAATATATACACAACAAGCTATAAATAACAATAAGAATCACACTGATACAGTCTCGAATATATCGGATAAAGCATAACTGAAGACTAAGGGTGAACAATACCAAAGTCCATCTATCATGAGGGTAGGTGAAATCAATCCGCTATGTAACCTCAAGAATGATACACAAATCTAAATGTGTACGTCACCTGTAAGGGCATATCGATCATATACAACACTCAAACACAACCAACACCAATAAAGGTGCAGTGCATCCCATACACATAGTACAACGATCTGTTCTGTACGCACCTCAACCACCACCAGACCGGTGGTCGGGTGAACAAGAAACAGATAAGCCAACCACTCATGGTTGCATAGAGAAGCCAACCACTGGTGGCGTACAACATATGAAGCCCAACACACGTGGCTATGCAAATACGATGCCCAGCACCTGTGGCAATGTATGTATGTAGCCCAACACCTGTGACTATACAAATATGATGCCTAACACCTGTGGCGGATGCAATATGTATCCCAGCACCTGTGGCTATGCAAATATGACGCCAAGCACTTGTGGCGGATGCAATATGTAGCCCAGCACTTGTGGCTATGCAAACATGATGTCCAACACCTGTGGCAATGCAATATGTAGCCCAGCACCTGTGGCTATGCAAATATGACGCCTAACACCTGTGGCGGATGCAATATATAGCCCAGCACCTGTGGCTATGCAAATATGATGCAAGCATGACTGGTGACGGGCTCAGACCTCAGGGGAGCTGATGGTCTCCATCATGATAATAACATCGCGCTAATAGCTCAATCAATACAGGAAACTGACTGCGCGATGGGCTCAGACCCTAGGGGAGCCGATGATCGCCAATATGCAATCATACAAAGTCTACAGCTCAGTATACAACCTAGAGGGTAAAGTATGCTAACGACACCCTCCTCACTAACCAGATCCTCAACCATAGGCCAGTAGAAAGGTATAGGTCTAACACATGTATCAAGATCTAACCATTCTACCCTAGGTATCCATGCAAGGTATATCTAGGAATCAATCCAACTACAGATACAAAGTGACCTATTACTGTATTTGTGCACATAAGCATGCAAACAGATAACGAGACTGTATGGAACTAAATAAGAATTATCTAAGAAGAGTAAGCAACAAATATCTAATCATGATATACAAAGGCAGATATAGCGTAGAAACCTACTGCTATCTATAACAAACTATGCATAATAGTAAGACAGTATCTAAAAAGATAAGTCAGGGGTACCCGCCTCAACGGTGGAAGTCCGTATCAAATAAGATCCTCCCGTTCAAAAGTTCAAAAGCAATCAGTGTCCTGTATCAAACGACACATTTTAAGTAGCTATTACAAAGATAGTAACTAGCTAACAAGTCCCTAATTGAATGATAACCTCTCAATTAAACTTGGGTTTAAACAAACCGTAAACCTGATCATCCCATCATTCATATCAATCTTGATTACCAATTTAATCATCACCCTAACTAGCCATTAATCAAGTCATTAACCTAATTGACCAATTGATTAACCTACTAAACCTTAATTCCAACTTGTGAATCAATTCCAAGATGAATTACCTATAACAACAGATTCAATCAGAATTCTCAATACAAATAGAAACCCTTTTTGAACAGATCAAGAACAAAAACCCATAACACAGATCATCAAAACCAATTCAAACACATTTACCTCTAATCCAGCTCCAACTGCCACTCCTCACAGCAAGAGAAAAGCAACTCCACCAAGCAGTGAAGCTCACGTGACCACTGCCAACCCAAACACAACCAATTCGCTCAGCAATTCCAGAACTAACCCACAACAACATCAACTCCCCCTGTGAACCCTAGATCTGTTCCAAGGGGGTCGAAATCCCAATCTCAACTAGGGAGGGCCACAGCGATCCCTAATCAAAACAATAATGAAATCAAAACACCATATCGAGATCAATCCCAGGAGACGAGTCAAGACTTGACGGACTCGGGCTTACCTCCATGGTGGCCGGAGGTCGTAGCTTCGTTGGCTAACTCCGGCGACAACCCCTCACTGGGAGTTTCTCGTAGGAAGGCAACAGAATCCGTGGTTCACCCCGTGGTCTCTCCTCCCAACTCCAAATGTATGCCCTAGATCCGATGAGTAGATTGGGCGGAGTAGATGCACAGGGATGGAATCGCCGGCCTCGCGTGGAGGAGAGGGCTTATCGTTGACTGCTCGCTGAGGGAAATGGGCGTCGGGCTGTGGAGTGGAAGTGAGGAGACGAAGGGAGCTGATCGGTGGCAAGGCAGGTAGTCACGCCGGTGGTGCGCAAGGGAGAGGCGTCGGCATCGTCGAGCGAGAAGAAAGGGTCGGTGCGATGGTTTGCTAGGGCACGCGAAGGGAATGAAGGAGAATGGTTCGGGGGTGGCTGCATGCAAATGAAGAGGAGAGGAAAGAGGGTTTAAATGATATGTCATTTTACATTTTTGTCTTCCTCCCTTAGTTTTTCGAATCCACACCCTTCCATATAGGATTTAAACATTTTGACCCTTCCTAATTTAGGTTTCTTCACACTTACGCCCTCAAAACTTATGTTTCAAAGTAATTTAATCCTCTAACTACAGTTTAGGTCTCGAAAACCCTAAATCTTTCTCGAAAAATTTTCAAGAAATTTTCTGGATCGCGTCGATAGTGTCGAGCATTTTGGAGTTTTTTGCATTTAGTTTATTTTCGTATTTTCTTTATTTCGGTATTTACTTTATTAGACTAGTATTTATTATTTTAGTAGATTGTGTATAGTTTTTTTTAGTGTAGTTATGTTTATGCATTTATAAACTGGGTATGTTTGTCGTTGGATTTCTTTTGAGTATTAATTGGGATATGTGTTTCTTTTTATTACTATCTTTTCTACTGTGTGGTTGTGGAGTTTATATTATATTTGTGTTGCCAGCCGTATTGGCTGAGCCATATATTGTGTGAGATGTATGTAAAATATTTCAGATTGTTCGCCGTACAAGAAAGATGTTGTCCTTTTTTTGAGCGAGCATGGTCCCTAAGGGCGTGATATTGAGGTTGTGCATATTAGTGATATACACCATCCTTGCATTGTTTGCTTGCTGACGACCACTGACTCACTTGTGGTTGAGACGGGTTGTCAGTTACATTTTTTGTTGTACCATGCTCGGCTAGAGTTGTGTGTATACAGTTGATACCCCTCCAGGTGCTAGGGGTCCCCACAAGTACTTTTGGGGTTTTATAGCTATAAGTGTTGGGCTTTTCATGTATAGCTACTAGTGTTGGGCTTTTCTGCATAGCCATAGGTATTGGGCTTCTTGTCCACCCGACCACCTAGTGTAGTGGTAGATGGAGTGTGTATAGGTCAGGTCATTGCATCATGTGCATATGATGCATCATGTGCATATGATGCATCATGTATTTTGCTACATTTATTTGAGCTATGATTGCTGTACTTGATTGTCATGCATATACGGTTATGATTTGCACTCGTTATGATCTGGATTTGCTCAGTAGTATGAGCAAACTTACTAGTGTATCATGAGGATTTCTAATCCTGCTCCCTGCATGTTATTTTGATTTTTGGTATGTAGGTTTATATAGTTGTTAAGTTCAGATTTTACTCTATTTCAGAGATTGTATATTGTTATTTCTTTCTACTAGATATATCCTGTTTATTACCATACATTTATTTATCTTTATACTAGTAGAGTCCGTCCGGATACACCACCCCTTGTGTTTAATTTTGTTTCATGTAGTTGATAGTTGTGACTCGTGATGCTAGGAGATGATCCATCTACAGTCCCCCAATATAGAGTTTTTGGTCAGTTCATAATTTCATTATTAAACTTGTATGTATTCCTTTAGCAAACTTGTCTTTATTTTTGTTTCTTTAGTGGACTTATATTTGTTCCGTGGTCATTCAGTTTGTCACATTATTTTACAGAGTTTATTTTTATTGTGTGGTTATTATTAACTATGCGTTTTTGATATTTTTATTATTTTATTTTTACTATTGCCAGCTATGTTGGCTGTGTATATATATTGTGTTGAGAGTGATGTATAAATGATTCAGATTGTTCGTCGTATAGGGGAGATGCTGCCAATTTTTTAAGTAATCATGGGCCCTAGGGGCGTGATAATTTTTAGTATTAGAGTCAGGTTTGTGATGTAACTTGAGTATTTGTGGATAGAATCAGAGTTTACCCAATTCCAATTTATTTGGTATCGATATAAGGGCACCAATTTTACGAGGTTTATGATGCCTATTTATTTTCATATTTTTGGATTTTCGAAATTTTTCGTGTTTGGGGATTTTTGGAATTTTATGTTGTTTTTTTATATTAGTTATTTTGGGTATCAGATACTCGAGTTTCGGTATGTATTTGATTTTTATAGAGTTATTTTCTCGACTTGGATTGTGTTGGGAATACTTCTTCAGGTGAGGAACAAGTAAGTTAATAAATTTGCTAGTAGTTGTATATTTCAGTAATACTTGTTAAGTATTTTAATACGATGACTTGTGATACACCAGCCCCCGCATCGAGATCACACTACAAGAAAAAAGCTAAACAACAACGCTTTTTACGCGTTGTCTATGTGACTTAAAAAGCGTTGTTAAAAGCACTGTTGTTAAAAGTCTGTTCAAAGACAACACTTAAAAAGCGTTGCCAATTTGTGCAAAGACAACGCTTTTGTAATGTTTAAAAAGCGTTGTTGTTTTTTATAAAGACAACATTTTTGCAACACTTAAACAACGTTGTTGATTTTTACAAAGATCACACTTTTGCAACGTTTATAAAGCATTGTCATTTTTTTCCAGGACAAAGCTTTTACAACGCTTAAAAAGCGTTGTCATTTACTACAAGGTCAAAGTTTTTACAATGCTTAAAAAGCATTGTCTTTTTTAACAAATAACACGTTTTTTAAATAGATAAAAAGTATTTGTTTTTTAAAACATAAATATTTTACCAAAACATACAAAAAATATCCACAAACAGTAAATATGAATATCCACAAACAAAAAATAAAAGCATCCACAATCCTTTTTAAAATATAACTATTTAACAAAAGATACAACTTCATATTATCCAAACAAAAAATATATATGGTCGCACAATCCTCAAATTAACTTTATATCCATATTAAGTTTAACAAGATCATCATCAAAACATCCTTCACCGGTAGCTATTACACTTTTCTTTGGCCTCAACTTCTCAAGCTCTTTAACTATGATTTAACACTGCATCAAAATAAAAATTCATGTTAGAGATTCTGTGTGAATGAGATAAACGACATCGATAAAATCCATAAGCAAGTTAAATGTTGGATCCGTGGTGAAATAGTCGTCAAAGGTACTTACTTTTCGATCCGTGGTGAACTTTGCTGATGGCTTCTTCAATATTGGATGAACATCATCTGAGCAAGGAAAAAAAAATCAGCCCTATAGCAAGCATAAACTTGTAACTAATAAAACAGAAAAGCGATTTATGAAACATAGATCTCAAAATGAAACATGTAACAACATACATTTCACAATTCATATGTTTGCTTTAAATGAATGTTAAAATGATGGTCATCATTCCATAAACTTAAATCTAAATAGAATTATGGAAACCATCATTACATACCTACTCATAAATATGATCTTGTATACATTCCGCCAACTCGGACAGCATCTCATCAATTTCTTCTCGAGAATACTCTGCTTTTGTGAACTATGAACACACACAAATTACGTTAATAGAAAAAATAATCAAAACTCACTTTGTAAATTTTAAATAGTTTATTTCAAATAATTTGAATTAATGCAAAATAATATTACTATTGATCGTAGTGAATCTCTCTCGATAGTTTCAATCTCTTCAATAATTTGTCTCATAAATCTCATCACATAATAACCGCATTGTTTTGCATCTTGTTGCTGAGGAGCCTATGATAATTAGAGCCAAATTGTTAATGACAAATATACACATTAAAATACATGTTAAACAAAATTACACGTACCTTTAGTACTTCCCACTTAGCGTTTTTTCGACCTTTCCTTCCCTTATTTGAATTAAACAATCTTAAGGCCCTTCATAAGTTAATAATATTTGATATATGAGTTTTTTATTGAGTAAAATAAAGGTTTACTAAAAAAGAGCATATATGAACTCACATTTCCACTATATATTTCCAATCTTCATCGCGAATGCGGTGACTTAGGGAATCCAACAAATAAATAACATCCTTGTAAGGTTCAATGACAGTGAGAATCCAGTGGAAACTAGGCATAGACATACAATTAGTGCATATAACTCAATAAATAAGCGAAAGGAAGCAATTGAAAGTGATGTTTTATTTCTTACTTACCCGATATTACATGGCACCAAAACTAATTGATTTGCTGATGCACCAGTTAGCCTATATGCTAAAACACTTGCCTTTTGGTTCAACCTTTCAAGCTTACCTATTTTGTCGTGTGTAGTTTTTGCCATATGTGGGATCTTGTGTGGATTCATAAATATGAATTTCTCTTTCTTGTTATCTTTCAGCGTCTTCTTATAAAGATGTCTGTCATTGCAAAGATAATAAAATTAACATACTAAACAATTATGTGAAGAAAATATAATGGTCACACATAATGTTTCAATAATGAAAATAAAATATTATCTTTGAAGAAAAAGTTGCTGAAATTACTTAAATCAAATCACTTACCATATGTAGCCAACAACACAATTGCCTGAAATTGGCTCCAAATGATATAAAGAAATGATGTCCTCAAGGTGCAGAAAAAGTTCACAATCATCGTCAAACACATCATTATCTAAACGCATTGATATATATCTTCCTTCATCTAGAGCACGTTTACTAACAATATAACATATGTAATGATCTTGGGATACTTGTTGACAAAGTATGCTTCTTTTTTAGTTGTTTAAAGTTCTGCCTTCCAAGCTTCTAATAATTTCAAATGTAAACAAGTTAGATAGGTTGAATAATAAAAAAGCGACAATTTAATTTGAAATATAATATCACATATGCCTCATCTTGCTTCACTATCAAGTGTTGTGGCCAAGCCACATGAGTTCCTACAGCATCACCAATTACTTCACATTCACTTGGAATTGGATATGGCAAAGGTGCTAATTTGTCCACTGCTTCATCAATAGAAACTCGAATGCAATTCTTGGGAAATGGAACACCATGAAGCATTTTATCTGGTCCATTGATACAAACAATTGTACCATATGCAACAATATTTGTGCTAGATTCCAATGTTAATGCAACTGATTTACCCTAAAATGCAAATAAGCATGTCGATTATATTAACTTCATAACTCTATAATATTAATGAATATAACTATAACTTGTATTATACCTGTAAAAAATCATCTTTACACAAAATCTGTATGTCATCATCATCGATATTCATCTGATGTAACTTCACCGAGCAACTGCCTTTGTCATCAATCGAATTGTCGCATGCACCCCTTTTATACACCATTGCTTCAAGTTTTTGTATACGTGCATCCTGTTCCGCAATTTGCTTCTTTGCCTCCATCAGCTCCCTTTTCTGCTCAGTGATTATATCTTGGGCAACATCAGATTTCTTCCCTGTTCTACCAACATTGAAATATATTGTTGGGTTAATATAACCTCCAACACCCCGAACACGCCCTGCATATTCTTCAGTCTCAAGTGCCTTGGTAAGTATATCATCTTTTATCCCGTCAATTTTCAACTTACCCTCTCTCTTTTGTTGTATGTAATCATCCTGTTATGCAACATTAAAAAGAAAAATTATTTTAAAAGTTATCATTTCCATAAAATTGTAGCTTTTTGTGTATTGTTTAATTTGCTTACAATCTTTTGAACTCTTTCCATCAAATCATCGCCGTCAAAGTCTCCTTCTTTGTTGGCTCGTCCTTTCTTCCACATAATAGCTCTGTTAATGTCATCATCATCACATAATTCAGTCGCCTACAACAAGAAAAATACAGTAACAAATGTGAAATCATTTTATGAATTATGCTTTAAAAATACTATAACAAGAAAATATGCTTTAAAAATACTTACTATTTCTTCAGCAAAGCGTGCATATCCTTTACGTGAAAGTCGATGAGGATATATATGTTGTTTTCTTCTCTCTTTTTGTCGATCACTTAGTTTCTAAACATGCGACATATCAAATTTGAATATAAAAAATGACTTATGGTCAATTAAGCAAAAAGAATAAATTAAGAATCTTACAATGAAATCTTCAGACATGCGACTAATGACAAACGAACTCCAATCATCTCTTGTAATATCATAGCCAGTTGGCGGCTCATTTAACTCCTCAGGTTTATCAAGCTTGCTTAAAATGAATGTTTGGGTGAGATGAGTTTTGTATTGACGCCACTTATTGTTTGCCGATCTCAAGCATCCCTTCTTCCACCTTGTGTCAACATTGTACGTCAACTGTAAATCACAGAATTGGAAATACATTAAATATCATAAGGATGTGAATATTACAATTGTTAAAATATGCTAACTTACGTTAACTGATTCCCATATCAATTCTTTAACATCAGTTGGGACATGCTTCCAAGTCTTGTATCTAATATTAACCTTTTCTCGAGCAAGCACACCAATATAACTTTGCATTGCAACAGCAGCTTCTCCTATTGGTTGTCCAAGTTTATTGAATGCTACATCTCTTCTAATTCCTTGGATCCTTTGCCTAGCAAGCTTATCCAAGTGTGTACGACCTCTAGACATTCTTGTGGTTTTGGTGTCTGTAGAATCCAACACTGTATTACCATCCCAACTCTCTCCCGTGCCATAAGTAATTGTTTCTTTACCCTTCCCCATTGTCCGTGTTATCCTAATCTCTTACTCTTTGCAACCGTGTCACAACCATCAAAACTTGATTTAAGCTTTGTAGAGGATTCCATAGAGTATCAAACATGCAGAAAATGTTGCTGTAAAACATGGAGGAAACATGCAGGAATATGAATAACGTATCAAACATGCAGGAAACATTGCTATAAAAGTAAACAGGAATATCAATAACATTGCTATAAAAGAAAACATGCAGTTGATTGTGAAGCTTCTGAAGGTTTCTAGTACTGTAAACATGCAGTTGATTGTTCCCATTCTTCTGAAGGTTTCTGATTGATCGGTTTCTAGTCCTGTAAACAACACCAAAGATTTAATTGTAAAAATTTTAATAACGTTGCTGATTGAGGATTGAGGATAACATATCAATAATGCAGTTGATTGATATTTGTAAAAATCAACAACAGGAATATGAATAACGTATCAAACTTGCAGGAATATTATCAACAACAGGAATTTTATCAAAAACACAGTAATAACGTTGTTGTAAACATGCATAATAAATGAGTACATGTAAACAGGAATATCAATAACATTATTGATAGCAGCTTCTTTATTATGCATAACATATCAACAGCAGCTTCTTTATCATGTTTAGAAACTCATATTCAAAAGGAAAAAAATCATCAATTAAATATTGTCAACCCAATTTCCATCACAGTCTTCACGAATACATGGTGGTTCATTATCATCTTCTGTGCCAACATCCATCGATGGTAACCCCCTACTAAAACATTGATAGTGGATTGCAGTGTCCTCTAACTCTTCGCCCTTTAGGTATTCAAAGTACTCTCTGTTTGGAGTTGCAAGTACAACACTCCATAAAGGATCTTCAGAATCTTCAATGTAAAAGACTTGCTTTGCTTGACTGGCCAAGATAAAAGCGTCAGATTTGAATCCAAGTCTATTGAGATTTACCAACGTGAAACCAAGATCATCTACTTTAATACCGTTATTATGCTCCACCCAATTACATTTAAACATTGGAATTTGAAATTTATGGTAATCAACTACCCATATTTCTTCTATAACTCCATAAAAAATCATATCCGACACAATAGGGTTTTTATCCTTTGCACTAGCAACTTGCATTGTCTTTGCAACTAAGCTGACTCCAGAGTTTTGAACAACTCGTATATCATCACGCTCTTTTGTAGCATAAGTAACTCCATCAATCAAATAACTAGAGTACTTTAAGACTTGCTTGTTAGGTCCGCGTGCTATCCACTTCAATCTTTCTGATACTTGATGAGTGGAATGGTCAACTACATGTGCAACCTACATTTTTTATGTAATAAATATTTAGTTATGCATAAATATGATAATGAATGTATGCTAATATGTAATACTAAATGCACTTACATGATCATGCAACCAGGTAGTAAACGTTCTGTTATGCTCATCTTGTAACCACTTCTTGGACTTAGCCTTACGAGGAAATCTTGCATTCAAATACGCCATGTGTTGCCTAATCAAATTATTAGGTATAAATAAACGAATAGCACGTAAGCAAACCACATGAAAATATTAATAAGTTGGATACATTACTCGATATAGAGATCAATCTCAGCATCATTTGCCAATACGTAACGATGTGCTTGCTTCAACTCATCGTGAGTAGTGGAGTGGACTACTGCACCTGATAAAGGCTTAGTAAGTTCTAGTTGTCGATGACTTGATGGTATTCCAATCGTGTGAAGACTACACAGATAGTCTGAGCAAAATTCAACAACCTCTTCGGCAATATAACATTCAGCTATACACCCTTCAGGTCGATTGCGATTTTGCACATAACCTTTCAAAATCTTCATGTATCTTTCAAATGGGTACATGTACCTATACCAAACCGGTCCACACAATTTCACCTCTCGCACAAGATGAACAGTTAAATGAATCATTATATCAAAAAATGACGGAGGGAAATACTTTTCAAGTAAACATAATATCGTCACAATCTCTCTTTGCATATCATCCAACCTTGAGACATCTATCACTTTATTACATAACACATTGAAGAAGAAACACAAGTGAGTGATAGTGTCTCTAACATGTTTGGGCAAGACGCCACGGATGGCCACTGGAAGCAATTGTTGCATTAAAGCATGGTAGTCATGTGACTTAAGGCCAACAAGTTTCAAGTCCTTCAATGACACGAGGTTTTTAACATTAGATGAGTAACATGATGGAAGTTGTATTCCAAACAAAGAATTCAAAATTTTTCTTTTCTCATCCTTACTAAGTGTATAACAGGCTGCTGGCAAAAATGTTTTCTTCTCCCCCATCCTTGGTGCCAAATCTGTCTGACATTCATTTCCAAAAGGTCTAATCTCGCAGCTACTCCATCCTTTGTTTTTCCTGGAATGTCAAGTAAGGTTCCGATAAGACTTTCACAGACATTCTTTTCAATGTGCATCACATCAAGAATATGTCGAATGTGTAGATGTTTCCAATACTGAAGTTCAAAGAATATTGATTTCTTTTTCCAGCATGATTTTACATCATCCTTCTTCGACTGAAACTTCCCACTCATTTTTCCCCATTGATAATTAATTCTTTAAACACTTTCAAAAACTTCATCGCCACTTAATGGTTTTGGTGCAGGGTTAAACTCCTGGTTCCCATTAAATGCCTTCCGTTGCCTTCGATAAGGATGAGTTGCAGGTAGAATCCTTCTATGACCTGTATATGACATTTTCCTACTATGCTTCAACCTTGTTGAATACGTTTCCTCACCACAAATAGGACATGCATGATATCCTTTCATAATACAACTTGGCATGTTCCCATATGCTGGAAAATCATTGATCGTCCATAGTAAGATAGCCCTAAGCAAGAATGTTTCTTGTCGATATGCATCATATGCTTCAACACCTATATCCCATAAGCATTTTAAGTCATCAATTAGAGGTGCTAAGTAAACATCAATATCATTTGCCGGTTGTTTGGGACCAGAAATTAATAATGTGAGCATCATAAATTTTCTCTTCATACACAACCATGGAGGAAGATTATAAGTAATCATTAAAACTGGCCAACAACTATATGTAGAACTCATTAATCCATGGGGATTCATCCCATCAGCTGATATAGCCAATCTGAGATTTCATGCCTCTGTAGCAAAATCTTGCCACTTGCGATCAACTAATTTCCAAGATGGTGAATCAGCTGGATGACGTAAATATCCATCACAAAGTCTTTTATCAGCATGCCAAGTCAGCTCCTTAGATATCTCTTTATTCCTAAACATTCTTTGAAATCTTGGAATAGGGGGGAAGTACCATAGAACCATTGCAGGAACTCCCTCATTTATCGTATTTTTTTGGCCCAATTTCCACCTTGACATCCCGCAAGTAGGGCAATTTGTTAAATCCTCATACTCCTTTCGGTATAAGATACAATTAGGGCAAGCATGAATTTTCATGTAATCCATCCTTAATGCACATAAGCTTTTCTTTGCATCATACAATGATAAAGGCAATTCATTGTCATCTGGAAGTATTTCTCCTAATAAACTGAGTAAATCAATGAAACTTTTATCACTCCAACTATATTTAGCCTTCAAGTTGAATAATTTCACAACTGCAGATAACCTTGTAAATTTAGTGCATCCAGGATATAAGGGTTTCTCAGCATCTTCAAGTAGCTTATTGAATTGGGTTGGATTCTCAACATAACTATCATATGCAGCATATGTACCATATTTATTGGTTCCTCATGAATATATTTTTGTTCATTTGGCCATACTTGATCACTTTCAATATGTGAGGTCCCTATTGTTGATCATTCGCCGTGCCATATCCATGTCTGATATGTCAAATCTATACCATTACAATACATATGTGCCCTTATAGTTTGTATATTTTGCTTCTTTAGATTACTACATTTTGCACATGGGCAAGGTATTGCATTCAGATTGTCAGTGTTTTCCATTGCAAATTGTAAGAAAGACTCTACTCCATTCTCGTATTCACGTGATATCCTATCCTTTGACATCTAATCTTTGTCCATTCTTGTTATAACTAATCAACCAACAATCAGCTAATACCTTCAAAATAGTTGTAAATAATATAACAAAATATTAACACAAACACAAGTATTAAATATGATTATCCAACAATAACCAAACAATATGATTATCCAACAATGGAATATTATTATCCAACAATATGATTATCCAACAATGGCTATATGATTATCCAACAATATGCAAACCAATTTTAAAACAATTTTAAACAGAAATCATTACCAAAAGCCGGTCATAGCAAAAATCCCAAAGGATTCATTCCCGCAAAAGCTCACAAAACAGGAGGTTGCGGCAAAATGATTTTGGCAAGAACTCCCAACAGGATTCCTTGCAAGAACTCAGAGCAGTAGGTCGCGGCAATATATAAAAATCCGAACACAGGAGGTTGCGGCAATATGGAAAACTCAATCATTATCAATATGCAAAAAATCCAGAACATAGGAGGTTGCGGCAAGAACTCATAACAAAAAATAGAGGATTACCTGGTGAGCTTGCTAAAGAAAGGGGTCGACGATGGGCGGTGATCTACGGCGATCAGCGAACCGCAGGGAAGGAGGAGGAGGAGATATAACTGGAGAAAAGGATCACCGGCTCAAAGAGGGGGGGGTGTGGACCGACGGCATCGGCGTTGATGGCGATGCGCGAGTTAAGAGATCGGGGAGGAGGAGTCGGGTCGATCGACGCGATGAGGTTTAGGGCACGGGGACTCTAATTTTATACGGGACTCTAATGTTTTTTTACACTGTATTTTACATAGACAAAACTTGCTAAAGTTTTATTATTATAGATACTAAAAAAATACTCAAACACAACGCTTTTTGAAAAGCGTTGTCTTTGATCTAAAAAAAAGACCAATAGACAATGCGTATTTGAAAGCGATGTCTTTAATAAGAAATAAAAAAAGATAGACAACGGTTTTCACTAAAAGTGTTGTTAAAAAAAAGACAATGCTTTTTAAAAAAAATGTTGTCTTTCAAGTGTTGTGAAATCATAATTTTCTATAGTGTAACACCCCAAAGTTTGTCAATGTAAAATCATGACAATGTATGAAAATGGTTATAATGAAATGATATAAATTTCATGCAATCACATGCTAGGAAATGTCATGAATACATGAAATATTATTATCATGAAATATTAGCATGAAATATTATATTCATGAAATATTATTATCATGAAATATTAGCATGAAATATTATATTCATGAAATATTATTATCATGAAATAGTATATGCATGAAATATTATTATCATGAAATATTATCATGAAATAGTATATGCATGAAATATTATTATCATGAAATATTATCATGAAATATTATATTCATGAAATATTATTATCATGAAATAATAACATGAAATATTAGATTCATGAAATATTATTAATATTATGAAATTTCATGATGGGCTTGGCTTAATGGGCTTTGATATGGATTAGTGCAAAATGGGATAAAAAGGAGGGAGCAAGGATTGAACCTTGAATCTCCTAGTTGCACTCTCCATGTCTTAACCAATGAACCAAGCAGTATTTCATGTAGAAGGAATAAGGAACATGCTTGTTAAGTGTGTAAGAGTGAAGAGACATGTCTTTTCATGAGAAAAGTATAAATAGGGGAATGAGAAGTTAGAGTAACTTCTTCTTCTTTTCTTCTTCCTCACTCTTCCAAAACCGAAACTTTCATCTTCCTCTTCTCTTCTTCCATTTTCGAAAACCCCATCCAAGGGTTCTAACCCTAGGGCAATTGCAAGGAGGGAAGCCAAGTGTCTTTGCCTTCTACCAAGACCAAGGAGTCTTAGAGGAAAATTGGAAGAAAAAGGCTTTCACATACCCTTGAAGTGTAGGGTACCCTACGATTTAAAGAAGGTTAAAATCCAGCGCTAGGATGTAAGTATCCTCTCGCCTGTAGCATAATTGCTATTGAATGTTACTTGTTTCATTCTTTTGAAAAATCACAAGGACCATCCCTTATAAGACTTTCGGCCACCACCATGAAGTAGGGCTTGGTTACTTTTTATTGCATGAGGAGATGCCTAGAAACTTAGGGTATACATGTAGATGGATTTTTCTTCATGGTGTCAAGAACAAAACCTAGGGTTTTGCTTTGTAGAGGGTTTCGGCCACCCCTTGTAAGGGGTCCAAGAGAAGAGTTTTTTTGATCAAACTTGATGCATACTAGTAACCCTAGGGACTTTATACTCATATGTGTTGTTTCCCAATTTTTGAGAAGACAAAAATTAGGGTTTAGCACCCTATATGACTTTCGGCCAAGGTATTGAAAAAGGGGCTAGTGAGAGTTGAGTTATCCTAGAAAACATTCATGCTTAGGGTATGGAATAATATTGTATACAAGGTGTTTGTATAATTGTGTGTGAAGTTTGGATGTCAAAAAAATCTAGCCTAGCCTACTCTACAAGGTTTCGGCCACCCCTAGGGAAATTAGGGTTCAAGGTTGAATGATTTTCCCTATGATATATCCATGCTTAATGATATAAGTGAAGTGTTTGTAAGAATGCTTGAATGAATGCTTGGTGGGAAAACCAAATTCCTTACTTGTATGTTTCGGCCAACCCTAGTTCTAGGGTTGGGAAGTACCTAATGAGACCATGAAGCATGCTATTACATATGCGATATGTGTATAAATTATGTGACCTATCTTGTTAGGTATAAAAGCATGCCTTATAGCCCATGGGGCACTCTTATGACACGAATATGATGTGATTGAGATGTAGTTGATAATATGCCTAAAAAGGAGATACTCTAATGAAACTGGGATCAAGAGCACCCGAATGCGTGGTGTGTCCCTAGGAGATCAAGAGCACCCGAATGTGTGGTGTGTCCCTTTGAGAAGTGATTAAGAGTACCTTTAGGCATATACATATATGAGTAATTGCATGATAAATTACTTTACTTTGAAAAGTTGTGTACCCGACTCGGAAGGGGGTCGTTAAACAAATCCAATGAGCATGTTAAGGTCATGGCATTGGTAGGACGGAAGGGTCCTGCTCTAATTAGATTGGTGGCTCGCTACCCCAATTTATTAGGGAACGCGCATGATGTGGTACTACAACTGGGCCCTGGATGATGATATGTTATATTGAAGTACTTACCATTATGGAACTTTTTGAAAAGCATATTTTCTCATTATGTGATGATCTTGTTCTGTAAAGTACTTAGAGATATTTGATGTGATGTTCATGATGCTTGATGAGATGCTTATGATGCATGATGCTTTGATGAGATGCTTATGATGCATGATGTTTTGATGAGATGCTTATGAGGCTTATAATCTTGTTCTATCTTGATTACTGTGTACATGATATGATGTATCGATATGGTTTTGCGAGTAGGCCCGGATTCTTACTAAGCATGTTTTGCTTACTAGTTCATGTTGTTTTCTTATGCTGCAGATAGCGGTAAGAAATACTTGAACTAAAGGAAGAGGCAGAGGGAAGGCTAGAAGATGTGTGTGGTGATGGCTCGGGAAAGGACGAAAGATTCTATCTACCTTATTTTGTCTAGAATCTAAATTGCTTCCGTTAAAAGATTTCGGTTTGTGTTACTATATTTTGATTGTGTAATGACTATGACTACTCTACGGTTGGTAAAGTTAGAGTTATGGAACCTATGTCAAGTTAGCTATCTCATGCTACCTTTCTATTTATTGATGTCTTGCTATAGTGTTAATTAGATTACTTACAGTAGGTTATGTTTAGACTATGCCATGCTCTATCTTGCTCAAACCATGTTTAGTTCAGTAAATTTCGAAGATAATGAAAAGTTTTGCTCAAGCATGTTTACTACTCTTCTTGCATTGGAATTGTTCTATTTGGTATACATGTTTAACATGATGAATAATATGAATGTATGGACCCGTAACCCCGCCTTAAGGGTAGATATAAGGACGGGCGTTACAAGTTGGTATCAGAGCAGAGTTCCCCTCCATCACACACACATCAAGCTTCCTCCTGCCGCTTCCAAGTAAGAAATCCTAAACTCGCTTTATTTATTTCATGTACAGTAATGATATTGATAGAAATGATTAATGCTTGCATAAAGTGGTAATTATGTTAGCTTAATTATCACTTGTATGATATTAATGACTATGTATAGAAATGATTCATGCTTGCATGAAGTAGTGTTTATGATAGTTGAATTATCACCTGTATAATATATATGATAAGTAATTGTAAGTTAGGTGAACATGAACACTATTTTAATAATTTAGAACTTGGGTAGGAGAGTGGTTACATATAGTAATCACTAGGGTAAACTACACCGATTCGGTGTGAGTTTTCCTCTGTATATATTTGCGAATTGAGAAAGGAATGGTTTTGTACTAACCATGTCATTTTTTTCCAATTCCAGATGTTGCATGAGGACTACCCTGAGAGATGCCGCGAGCTGCTGGAGCAGATAGAGGCGGTTAGGTATTGGCCGACTCGGGGAATTCAAGGCATCATAGGATGTTTGGATCAGCTCTTCTAGAAACTGGAGCGGGAAGGGTTTCCAGCCACGGACGATCATAGGATTGGAGCTTTACTCCGTTCCCTACCCAACCGGGCCAGAGTGGTGGCGCATCAGATCTGGGGACAGCACAGATGCTGTATGCCCTATATGGAGTTGTGCAGGCAGCTTCTCCGCCACGAGTTCCCAGCAGATCTGGGAGACTCAGAGGAGGACTCCGAGCCGTCCGAGGAGGACTCCGAGCCGTCCGAGGAGGACTCCGAGCCGTCCGAGGAGGATCCCGAGCCACTTGAGGAGGGCCCTGAGCCCTTTGAGGAGGATCCTGAGCCCTTCGAGGAGGATCCCGAGCCCTTGAGGAGGATCCCGAGCCCTTCGAGGAGGATCCCGAGCCCTTCGAGGAGGATCCTGAGCCCCTCGAGGAGGATCCCGAGCCCTTCGAGGAGGATCCAGAGATGCTGTGGGTGTTCGAGGAAGATGTTGAGGCAGACGAGGAGATCCTCGAGATCGAAGAAGAAGAAGACCCGATGGGGACAGTTGAGGATCCTGAGGTGGGCCAGAGGGTGATGAGCGAGGAGATAGTAGGTGTCGTATGTTATTCTTTATGTTGGGCATCACGGCAGCCCTCTGCTCACTGAGTGGACTAGTTTATATGTAGACTTATAAGAATGAATAAAATAAATTTCGGTTGGTACAATAAACTAAAATTCAATTATACCAAGAATATAGAATAAAAAAAAAAAAAAAAAAAAAAAAATACTCAATTATCCGATATTGATGTTGCGACAAAGAAGGACGGGTCGATGCGTATGTGTATCGACTATCGGGCATTAAACAATGTGACTATAAAGAACAAGTACCCTCTACCCAGGATAGATGACCTGTTCGATCAGTTAAGGGAGCTACGGTTTTCTCTAAGATCGATCTGAGGTCGGTTATCACCAAGTCCGGGTGAAAAATGAGGATATACCCAAAACTGCCTTCCGGACGAGATACGGACATTATGAGTTCGTAGTGATGCCGTTTGGAGTTACTAATGCTCCGCAATATTCATGGACCTTATGAATCGGATTTTCTCGGCATTTCTCGACAGATTTGTGATCGTCTTCATCGACGACATCCTTATTTATTCGAGGACTTCCGAAGAGCATGCAGAGCACCTGAGTATAGTATTACAGATTCTTCAGAAGGAACAACTGTATGCTAAATTTTCGAAATGTGAGTTCTGGCTGAATCAAGTGTCATTCTTGGGACATATTATCTCCAAGGACGGAGTGATGGTCGACCCAATTAAAATTGAGGCCGTAAGTAATTGGTCCAGACCCAAGAATGCCAGTGAGGTCAGAAGTTTTCTGGGGCTAGCCGGATATTACAGAAAATTCGTAGAGAATTTCTCTCGGATTGCGGCCCCTATGACAGCTCTGACAAAGAAGGACAAGAAATATATCTGGACCGACGAATGGAGAAGAGTTTCTCTGAACTGAAAAGGAGACTGACTAGCGCTCCTATATTGACTCTTCCCGAAAATGATACGGGTTTCGATATGTACAGCGACGCATCCAAACTTGGACTCGGAGCTGTACTTATGCAAAATGGGAAGGTAATTGCCTATGCCTCTAGGCAACTGAAGGAACATGAGAAGAATTATCCTACCCATGATTTGGAATTAGCAGCGGTGGTCTTTGCGCTGAAAACTGGAGGCATTATTTATATGGCACTCAGTGCAAGGTCTTTACTGATCACCAGAGTCTGCGGTATTTCTTCACCCAGAAGACCTGAATATGCGCAACGCCGATGGCTCGAGTTGGTCAAGGACTACGACTGTGAGATCTTGTACCATCCGGAAAAGCCAACAAGGTAGCAGATGCTCTCAGTAGAAAATCTTGTGCTGCATTGTTGTCTTTATCAGCTTTGTCACACCCTTAGGGGAGGAAATTATGGATTTCGGAATCGAGATTATATCGGGACAGCTTTCTACTCTACAGATTGCGCCGACATTATTTGATGGTATTCTGGAGAAGCAGAATCTTGATCCGAGTCTTCGGAGAATCAGGCAAGAGATTCTTGAAGGCAAGGACGAGGGATTCCGGATTGCCGAGAACGGAGTTTTATATCTCCGGGATCGATTATGCATTCCCGACGACTCCGAATTATGGACAAGGATACTCGAGGAAGCTCACGGCACACCTTATGCGATGCATCCTGGGTCTACCAAGATGTATCAAGATCTGAAGGGTAAATTTTGGTGGTCCGGCATGAAGAAAGATATAGCCCATTATATTAGCATGTGTTTGACCTGCCAGAGGGTCAAAGCAGAACACCAGAGACCTGGGGGAGTTCTGCAGCCTCTACTTATCCCCGAGTGGAAATGGGAGGACATATCTATGGATTTCATATCAGGGCTACCTCGAACTACGAATGGATATGATAGTATATGGGTGATTGTGGACCGACTGACCAAGTCCGCACATTTTCTGGCTATCAGGATGACTTATTCAGTGGAGCAGTTGGCTCAACTGTACGTCAAGGAGATCGTCCGACTACACGGGGTTCCCAAGACCATCGTCTCTGACCGAGACGGTCGATTTACTTCTGATTTTTGGGGACACATGCAGAAGGCCCTTGGCACGAAGCTGAAGTTCAGTACAGCCTTTCACCCCCAGACTGACGGGCAGACTGAACGAGTAAACCAGATACTAGAAGATATGTTACGAGCTTGCGCCTTGGACTTCAAGGGAAGCTGGTGTCGATACCTGAGCCTGGCAGAGTTTGCTTATAACAACAGTTATCAGGCTACTATTGGGATGGCACCGTACGAGGCACTATACGGTCGAAAATGCAGATCTCCTTTATGCTGGCATGAAAGTGGTGAAAAGAGGGAGATGGGACTCCAGACTGATATTGTCAATGAGACCACTCAGGCTATTAAGAATATCCGCCAGAGGATAGAGACTGCTCAGAGTCGGCAAAAGGGCTACGCTGATAAGCGACGCAGACCGCTTGAGTTCGAGGTTGGGGATTCGGTATTCTTGAAGGTAGCCCCTATGAAAGGGGTGATGAGATTCGGAAAGAAGGGGAAACTGAGTCCACGATACGTGGGACCCTATCAGATTTTGAGACGAGTAGGCAAGGTGGCCTACGAGCTGGAGCTACCGCCAGAAATGGCGGCTATCCACAACGTCTTCCATGTGTCGATGCTCAGGAAGTGTACCCCTGATGCGAGTCAAATGATAGAACCCCCACCAGTGCAAGAGCAGGAGAGCCTTAGTTCTGAACGCCGCCCGATCCAGATCCTCGATCGGGAAGTTAAAAGGCTAAGGAACAAGGAAATATCCTTAGTAAAGTGCTGTGGCGGAACGAGCAGTTCGAAGAAGCCACCTGGGAACAGGAAGATACGATGCGATCAAAGTATCCGGAACTATTTTAAAGTTCGGGACGAACTTTCTATAAGAGGGGGAGGATTGTAACACCCCAAATTTGTCAATGTAAAATCATGACAATGTATGAAAATGGTGATAATGAAATGATATAAATTTCATGCAATCACATGCTAGGAAATGTCATGAATACATGAAATATTATTATCATGAAATATTAGCATGAAATATTATATTCATGAAATATTATTATCATGAAATATTAGCATGAAATATTATTAATATTATGAAATTTCATGATGGGCTTGGCTTAATGGGCTTTGATATGGATTAGTGCAAAATGGGATAAAAAGAAGGGAGCAAGGATTGAACCTTAAACCTCCTAGTTGCACTCTCCATGTCTTAACCAATGAACCAAGCAGTATTTCATGTAGAAGGAATAAGGAACATGCTTGTTAAGTGTGTAAGAGTGAAGAGACATGTCTTTTCATGAGAAAAGTATAAATAGGGGAATGAGAAGTTAGAGTAACTTCTTCTTCTTTTCTTCTTCCTCACTCTTCCAAAACCGAAACTTTCATCTTCCTCTTCTCTTCTTCCATTTTCGAAAACCCCATCCAAGGGTTCTAACCCTAGGGCAATTGCAAGGAGGGAAGCCAAGTGTCTTTGCCTTCTACCAAGACCAAGGAGTCTTAGAGGAAAATTGGAAGAAAAAGGCTTTCACATACCCTTGAAGTGTAGGGTACCCTATGATTTAAAGAAGGTTAAAATCCAGCGCTAGGATGTAAGTATCCTCTCGCCTGTAGCATAATTGCTATTGAATGTTACTTGTTTCATTCTTTTGAAAAATCACAAGGACCATCCCTTATAAGACTTTCGGCCACCACCATGAAGTAGGGCTTGGTTACTTTTTATTGCATGAGGAGATGCCTAGAAACTTAGGGTATACATGTAGATGGATTTTTCTTCATGGTGTCAAGAACAAAACCTAGGGTTTTGCTTTGTAGAGGGTTTCGGCCACCCCTTGTAAGGGGTCCAAGAGAAGAGTTTTTTTTATCAAACTTGATGCATACTAGTAACCCTAGGGACTTTATACTCATATGTGTTGTTTCCCAATTTTTGAGATGACAAAATTAGGGTTTAGCACCCTATATGACTTTCGGCCAAGGTATTGAAAAAGGGGCTAGTGAGAGTTGAGTTATCCTAGAAGACATTCATGCTTAGGGTATGGAATAATATTGTATACAAGGTGTTTGTATAATTGTGTGTGAAGTTTGGATGTCAAAAAAATCTAGCCTAGCCTACTCTACAAGGTTTCGGCCACCCCTAGGGAAATTAGGGTTCAAGG
Organism: Boesenbergia rotunda; assembly: GCA_024364735.1. Classification (NCBI taxonomy): domain Eukaryota; kingdom Viridiplantae; phylum Streptophyta; class Magnoliopsida; order Zingiberales; family Zingiberaceae; genus Boesenbergia; species Boesenbergia rotunda. Next base: position 300,170 of record JAGFNQ010007519.1, read on the forward strand.
TTGAATGATTTTCCCTATGATATATCCATGCTTAATGATATAAGTGAAGTGTTTGTAAGAATGCTTGAATGAATGCTTGGTGGGAAAACCAAATTCCTTACTTGTATGTTTCGGCCAACCCTAGTTCTAGGGTTGGGAAGTACCTAATGAGACCATGAAGCATGCTATTACATATGCGATATGTGTATAAATTATGTGACCTATCTTGTTAGGTATAAAAGCATGCCTTATAGCCCATGGGGCACTCTTATGACATGAATATGATGTGATTGAGATGTGGTTGATAATATGCCTAAAAAGGAGATACTCTATTGAAACTGGGATCAAGAGCACCCGAATGCGTGGTGTGTCCCTAGGGGATCAAGAGCACCCGAATGTGTGGTGTGTCCCTTTGAGAAGTGATTAAGAGTACCTTTAGGCATATACATATATGAGTAATTGCATGATAAATTACTTTACTTTGAAAAGTTGTGTACCCGACTCGGAAGGGGGTCGTTAAACAAATCCAATGAGCATGTTAAGGTCATGGCATTGGTAGGACGGAAGGGTCCTGCTCTAATTAGATTGGTGGCTCGCTACCCCAATTTATTAGGGAACGCGCATGATGTGGTACTACAACTGGGCCCTGGATGATGATATGTTATATTGAAGTACTTACCATTATGGAACTTTTTTTTGAAAAGCATACTTTTCTCATTATGTGATGATCTTGTTCTGTAAAGTACTTAGAGATATTTGATGTGATGTTCATGATGCTTGATGAGATGCTTATGATGCATGATGCTTTGATGAGATGCTTATGATGCATGATGCTTTGATGAGATGCTTATGAGGCTTATAATCTTGTTCTATCTTGATTACTGTGTACATGATATGATGTATCGATATGATTTTGCGAGTAGGCCCGGATTCTTACTAAGCATGTTTTGCTTACTAGTTCATGTTGTTTTCTTATGCTGCAGATAGCGGTAAGAAATACTTAAATTAAAGGAGGAGGCAGAGGGAAGGCTAGAGGATGTGTGTGGTGATGGCTCGGGAAAGGATGGAAGATTCTATCTACCTTAGTTTGTCTAGAATCTAACTGCTTCCGATAAAAGATTGAAATTGTATTACTATACTCTGATTATATGATGATTGTGACTACTCTACTGTTAGAGATATGAAACCTAAGTCATGTTAGATAATACTATTATTAATGTCTAATTCCTGTAGTATGCATGCCCAGTAAAATGCTAGATGTTTACTATTTTCGGTTGCTTATGAATGCTTCTTTTGCATGCATCTAAGCCTAGATAACTCTTGCTATATTCTTACTTGAGATTTTATGCTATAGTGTGTCAAATGATTTCCATATTAGGTTGTAAATGCATGTAAATATAAAAGAAATGAAAAACCTTGCTTGGTAAATAAATTGTCAATAAGCATGCTTATTACTAGTTCATGTATTGTAACTGTTTTGTTTGGATATACATGTTTAACATGATTGGATGATATGAATGTGTGGACCCGTAACCCCGCCTTTAGGGTAGATATAAGGTCGGGCGTTACAGCTCTGCTCTAGAAACCTCCCGACACGAGATTCAAGCTCCGACGACGTCCCCCCGCTCCGAAAATACCATCTACTCTGGACGTCGGTAACGAAGAGCTATTTTAGTTTACTGTACTAAATTCTGTAAAATCTTTTGTAAACCATTTTTGCGACATATAGAATTGCCCGTAGAAAACGGTCAACGACCGTGGGCCTTGGAGTAGGAGTCGCCCTAGGCTCCGAACCAAGTAAAACTGACTGTGTCTGTGTGTTTTCTTAATTTCCGCTGCGTACTTGCTCTAAATTTTCTGAAAAGCGATTTTCGATTTTCACCCCCCCCCCTCTATCGGTTCTCTCGGTCCAACAAGTGGTATCAGAGCGAGGAAGCTCAAATTTGGTGCAACCACCAATTTGAGAGTTTTTCGGATATACGAAATTTGTTATTTTATATCTTTTCTTTTTGTTAATCAACACCACTCGATCAGTCTCGCCTTTTTCTATTTTAAATTCTCATGTTTTCACTATAAGTCAAAATTGATAAAACGAACAATTTTTAAAAATTTGTCATAAATTTTTTTTATTATTTTAATATTTTCCTCGAAATTCATGCTACCTTAATTCGAGCAAATTTTTTTTAACATTAAATTTTTAATTTTTCATCATTAATCAGAATTGACAAAATTAATATTTTCAAAAATTTGTCAAAAATTATTTTTATTATTTTATTATTATTCTACCTCGAAATTCGTACAACATTTATTTTGAGCTATTTTTTCCCTTCTCCCGCACTACTAATTCAAGACCAAGTCTTGGTATACTTTTGTTACTTCTTTTCTGTACGTGGTTAAACTAAATGGCCAACCAAGAATGGAACAGTGCCCGTCCACCACTATTCTCCAGCGAGAACTTCAATTCCTGGAGAAGTCTAATGGAGTTCCATCTGAAGGCCCATATGGACATATGGATGATCATTCGAACAGGGTTCTCCCTCCCCACAGAAGATGGATCATCGATCGCCTGGGACAAATTGGACGAACCAACTCTGAGGAAGATCGAGACTGATGCCAGGGCAACAGCAATCTTACAATGTGGCCTGACCAAAGAAGAACTGAAGCAGGTCGGATCCTTCAACTGTGCTAAGGAGATGTGGGAAAAGCTAATCAATCTACACGAAGAGAGCTCCGATGTTGAGATCTTAGAAGCTCAAGAACAAGTAGCTGAGACAGACTCGACACCCGACTTCAAAATCAAACCAGAGTCAAACGACGCGTTTTCTGAGACAAAATCGGTAATTAATTTTGAATCATTTTTTGAATTAAGATTAAATAATCAAGCTGATATTGCAATGGTCGAGGAAGGTACAGTTTTTATTGCAGGAAAAACTCCAAGAGAATTGCAAAAGAGGCCTCAACCAATACCTGAGTCCAACTCAGACTCAGAATTTGACGACGAAGAAGGGGATGATCGGAAGCTGGTCTGGATGACTCGTGACCACTACAAGATGCTAAAAATAGCATGTATCAAGGGGGAGATTCCCAACTGGGAATCAAAAGGTAAATTTACGATATTTGAAAATCCATTATTTACCATGAATAATATGATTGGATCTTATAAATTAGTTAAGGCTAATTTGTTAGAAAATTTAATTCATAATATTGCTGTTTTTGATAATCCAGAATATTATTATGATTATGATGTAACTTAGATCATTTTTTTGCTTTAACTGTATGTTTTTTTTATTTTTATGTTTTTGTAAAATTAGGATTGATTAGTTTAAGGACAAAACAGTTTAACTGATAGTTGAACAACATAGTATTGGGTGGAGGTGAGATGATAGTACATTAGGGAAGCCATCTTGGCGGAACTAGCCAAAGCTACCGATCCAAGACCCGAGCTAGTTAGACCAGAATTTTTCAAAAAGTAATTTTGAAAATGAAATTTCACTAAAAGGCTTTGTCAAGGAAAGGGTTGATGATCCAATAAGGCTACGGCCAAAGAAGGCCTAGTGCCTCGCCAAGACCTGGAAGGAAATTTTTGAAATTCAAATTCAATTTACTCTTTGTCAAATTTGAATCTAACACAAATGTTCAGTTAATCTTAGATTCAAATATTCCTTTTCAAAATAAATTTAAAACTAATTATTTTCAAAATTAATCTAACTTTTCAAAATTAACCATGTTTTCAAAATTAAAATATTTGTCTCACAAAACCCATAAGATTAACATGCTTAATCACGTAGAACTGGGTGAGACATTTAGGACCTAAAAGTATAATTCACTATCCTTTTAAATTAAAAGGTTTGCAAAAGTTATTCAAACTTATCTCTATTTTATTTTGTCAATTTATTGTACTGTACCCTACTTTTTCATATCTAGCATTTTTTTTAATATGAAATTTCATGTTAAAAATCTTGATAGACTTGTTTTCAATATAATCTAGGGCTTGTTTTGTTTTAGTCATTGATCGGTCAAAACATGGTCAAAACAGTCAACCCTAGTCAACATAGTCAAACCTGCACACTGAAACCCCTTAAGGAACTTAGATAAAAGTCAGACTGTGTCGGATACAGGGGGAGTTTCTTTTAATACTTTTCAAAAAAATTTAATTTTTTTTTCAAAAACCTCATGCTCTAAATCTTATTATCATCTCGATAAGGTTTTCAAAAATTGATTCAAAAACCTTCTTATACTACTATCTGTTTGAAAAATTATCATTATTTCAAAATATTTTTCGAAAACTGTGTTATCATTTCAAGTTATGTTTTCAAAAATGTATCTCCTTGAAAATTATAATACTCAGAAGGTTATTCAAAATTATTCTTTTGAGTTTAATAAACCCTAAAGGCATAGAGGAAGGTCTACTTCATGATCTACAAGGACTCCTAGGATGTGTCAAATTTAAGGGGAGTTTGAGTCAAAATAAGAATTTCTGAAATATTTTTGTTGCTTTTGTTTTGAAATTGTTAGATAAATTCCTTTGATCTGAACTGAACCCTAAAGAACTCAGAGGAAGAATACTTGTGGTCAACAAGCTTCCAGGGATTGTATCAAGTTTAGGGGGAGGTCAAATTAAAAGAGTTATTAAACTTTTCTAAATAATATGTTTTCATACACTATATTTTCAAAATTGTGTCGAAAACATATATAATTTGTCTTACAAAATATTATTTTAAAATATTTTTGTGGATATAAAATTTTTTTTGAAATACCTTAGAAAACAATACTTGACATTGGAAAATTTTCCAGGGCACTTAGGAAAATATCTTGTAGTTAACAAGGTTTCCTAGGATTGTGTCAGACTGAAAAAGAAACCAAGTAAAGTATCATGATCTCAAAATAACATTAAATTCTTTTAAAATATTATGTTTAAAAGTACTTATATATTTCAAAGATTGCATGATATCTTTTAAAAAGTACTTCTATTTTTTTAAAAATGTAATGTGTTCAAAAGTACTAATACCTTTCTAAAGCAATAGTGTTCTAAGTACGTAAATTTTCTAAAGACTTGACTACAAATACAAAATATTTTTCCAAAATTGCACAATATCTTTCAAAGCGGAGTTTTTTTTGTGTAATTTAAGTTATGTGCTTTCAGAATTATACTAAGTATTTTTATATTTTCAAAACTCATAAGCTCTGATACACACATTTTTTTTAAAATCTTCTTTCAAAAAAGTTCCTTATTGATATATGGCCAGGAGAGAGGAAAATTTTAAATTTTATCTTGTTTTCACTAAGTATTCTTTAGTGCTTTAAAATTGGTCTAAGCATCTTCAAAGTACTGTCAAAATCTCTAAAGCACTAATTACATTTATTTTGAAAATATTTCTAAGCAAAATTTTTCTTAGTAAACAAAGTTTGTCTGAGCAAAAACCTTTGAAATTTTTGACAAATGTTTCTAAGCAAAAATCTATGTTTTAGCAAAAACTTGTCTATTTAAAGATTTTTCCAAGTAAAAATGGGTTTTAATGCACAAAATATGTTCCAAGGAAATTTCTCTATGAGTGCAAATGTTGAACCTTTTTAAAAGGAAAACCTGGTTCCAAAAATATTAGCTAAGTAAGTTACTCTTGAAAACTATGTTGCAAGTTTTTGAAAGTTTTTTTTAAGGAGAAGAGTTGTCACATTAAGGAGGAGCTTCATGTATTTTCAAAACACCTATTACCTTGAACAACATTTTTTATGAAATCCATTACTTAAAGTTTTTCTTGAAAACTATGTTTTTAAACTCCCTTACTTAAATTTATTTTGGTGAAACTCAAAACTCCCTATTAGATACCTTATTCGCCCATGTATGTTTTTGATATATGTCAAAGGGGAAGAAAGGACAAAGTTAAGGGATATAACACAAGTATTCAGGGATTTAGGAGGAGTATAAAATTTTTTTTACTGTTCATACTCCTTCATTTCTTAACTGTTATATGTTTATACTTAACTTTGAATTGTATTGCTATAAATCAAAAATGGGGAGATTGTTGGTGCAGGAAGCACCATATCGAACCTTGTTTTGATATTGGCAAAGGATTCAATGTTAAGTTTATTTGTGATCTAACAATGTTACTCAAGTGTGCAGAGACAAAGTCCTAGCGAAGGAATGCTAGGCACCTGGCGAACGACTGCCAGGATACAAAGCCTTAGCGAAGACTTCTAGGCACCTGGCGAAGGACTGCCAGGATACAAAGCCTTAGCGAAGGACTGCTAGGCACCTGGCGAAGGACTGCCAGGATACAAAGCCCTAGCGAAGGACTATTAGGCACCTGGTGAAGGACTGCCAGTATCCAAGCCCTAGCGAAGGACTGCTAGGCAACTGGCGAAGGACTGCCAGTATCCAAGCCCTAGCGAAGGACTGCTAGGCACCAGGCAAAGGACAGCTTGGGACTGAAATCCTAGCGAAGGAATGCTAGGCACTGGGCGAAGGACAGCTCGGTGTCCAAGACCTGGCAAAGGACCGCCAGGCAAAAGTCCAACCAGAGGAACGGTTGGCATCAGGTAAATTCTCCCGTGAGGAGTAGGTGAGGACGTGTTCCCCGTCGAGGGAACAGTAGGCGTCGGTTCGACCTAGGGTTCTATTTTGGAGACCCAAAGTCCGAACCAAGACAGCTAAGGCTGTATAATCTAATATTTTATTGTTTTATTATGTTTTGGACTAACCCTGGATGCAGGACCGAAGGAACGTGTGTCTGCAGCTCAGAAATCCTCAAAGGAATGAGGCAACAGCTGACCAGGGCGCCTGGAGTGTTCCGGGCGCCCCCAAGGTGAACACAAAACACAAGAAAGCAAGATGGGCTTCGACAGTTCAACTTCCGGGTGCCCCCGTGCTCCCGGGCGCCCCCGCTGCTCCCGGGCGCCCCCAGCGCTCCGGGCGCACCCAAGCGCAAGCATCGAAACTGTAACGACCCGGAAAATTCTCTTAATATTTTCTTAAAATATTGAGCATGTCTAGATAATTTTCCGAGGGGCCTAGAAATATTTATATAAAATTTGGCCTAGAAATCCATGTTTTCTCATTCAAATTGAGAAATTAAGTACTAATGGGCCTTATATGGGCTTTTTAGTACCATAATTATTGGAGAATTTTAGGTAGAAATTTATATAAATATAAAGGGGTTTTAATGAGAAATATGATGGGGGAATTTTTAGGGGATTTTCGAAATTTTGGGAAAAAAATAATAGAAAATAAAAAGGGAAAATAAAATAAAAATAAGGTGCATGGGCCAAGGATTAAACCTTAGACCTCTTGTACAACCATGTAGGCTCTAACCAACTCATCTAGCAAGGGAATGTTATGAGGAAATGAAGTGGATATTGGTTAAGGCTTAAAAGAAGATGAAGGGTCATGGAGAGACTCTTCATTTACCTCCTTAATGAGTGATAAAGAGGGGGGGTTTGGGAGTTCTTTCTTCCTTCCATCAATTGCATTTTCTCCCCTCCTCCCTCCTCATTCTAGCCGAAACCCCAAGGAGGAGTTCTCCCTTAGAAAAACTTCCACCAAGGCTTCATCTCCAAGATCTAAGGTCTTCACAAGGGTACAAGGGCTAAGGGTGGTCAAGAGGCAACATGATTTCCATCCTTCTCTCAAATTCTAAGGGTATAACCAAGATCAACCAAGGTAAGACTCCCTCACCTGTGGTATAATGGTTTTCTTCAAGATTTACATGATATGAAAGTTTTGTAAGTAATGTTTATGTTGGAAAAACCAAAGGAAACCCATGAACCTAACCTTATAGGTTTCGGCCCCATGGGTTCTTGGTCTATAATGATGATAAAAATATAAATCATGTTGTCTAATGTACTCTCATGATGTTTAGAGATTAAATACAATTTTTGAGAATTTTTGGGGTACCCTAGAGACCCTATAAGTTTCGGCCAACTTCAAGGACCCAAAGGTTAGGGTTGGGTTTTAAACTTCAAGTATATGTTTTATGTGTTATCATGATATAAAGGAGATGGAGGGTGATTATGTGAATTTTCACATGGTCTAGAGACTCTATAAGTTTCGGCCAAGATGGGTTAATGGGGTAAAAGTTAGGATTTATTTCAAGTAAGGGCCCCAAAGGGCCCTATGGTAAGATGTGATTAGTGTTTTATGATTGATTGGGGATTTTAATGGAATTTTTCCATACCCCCATGGCCTTATAAGATTCGGCCAGCCCTAGGAAAGTGGCCTAAAGGTTAGGGTTAACCCTAATCATGAGCCCCAATGACTTCCTATGGTCTTATAAATGATGTATGGTTGTTCCTTTACCTTATGCTATATTACATGTTTATGGAATTGATGGAACTCCACCTTAGAAGTTTCGGCCAAGCCTTGTTATCTAGGGTTTGGGGTGGAGTTAGGGTTCAAAGAATGATGGTTCATGTTTACCATAAAGTATTTATATGTATAGGATCAAGCATGTGGTAGAAATCATGTTAACCATAACCCTAATGTTTAAGCACCATGTTTTATGTTTTATGTTTTATGTTTATGATTGGATGCCATGCATAATAGGGTTTATTATGAATGTCTTACATCTTTATGCCATGTATTTGAATGGTAGGTAGAATGTTATGGAAATCCTACCTATGTATGCTTAAGATAGATATCATGCTTAGGCAAGAAATGCAATGTTTACCTTACGTATCATGATTATACAAGCTCTATGTAGTAGGATAAAATATCTATGAAAACACGTCATGTGCAATGCAATGCGTACCTTCAATGTTATGATCATGCAAGTACTAGGAATAGGAATGATGTGTAGGTATGCATGCCATGTTTATGTAGGAAAATGAATGTCATGTTTATGTAGGAAGATGAATGTCGTGTCTATGTAGGAAGATGAATGCCATGTTTATGTAGGAAGATGAATGCCATGGTTTTTATGAATGATGATGTATGCCATGTTATGAATTAAAGATGATGCTTATGTCTTTAAGGCATAAATATGATAAACGGCACGGTCGATGGTCGACGGTACGACGGTCGTGAGGACCGGTAAATGGGCCGGTAGACGGGCCGAGCCGTAACAAGTTATGCTATGTTAAAGATGCCATGAATGTCTTATGAATAATGAAGCATGTAAAGTATTTTACTTTATGAATGGGCTTGTACCAGACCGAAGTATGGGTCCAAGGGATGGGCACCTTAAGAACGCCCCGGTTCTGGACTACCGACTATGCTGTCCACGGTTCTAGCAATACCAGAGCTGTGCAACAAGGATGAGCTCTTTAAGAACGCCTCGGTTCGGGGATTACCGACTATGCTGTCCTTACCTTAGTAGGTCGGGGCTCGCTACCTCGGACTTGCTAGGGATGCGCGCTTATGATGTATGTATGTGGTACAAGCCGGGTGTAACACCCCAAATTTTCAATGTAATATCATGACGATGTATGAAAAATGTCTTTAATGAAATGATATAAATTTCATGCAATCACATTCTATGAAATATCATGAAACTATTAATGAAATGTCATGGATGCATGAAATATCATATTCATGAATATGAAATATTAAAAATATTATGAAATAATATTTATGGAATATTATGAAATATTATGAATTCATGAAATATTATTAATATTATAAAATTTCATGATGGGCTTGGTTTAATGGGATTTGATATGGATTAGTGCAAATTGTGATAAAAAGAAGAAGTAGAAAGGAGGAAGCAAGGATTGAACCTTGAACCTCCTAGTTGCACTCACCATGTAATAACCAATGAACCAAGCAATGTTTCTTGTAGAGAGGATAAGAAACATTCTTGTTAAATCGAGGGAAGCGAAGAGACATGCCTTTTCATGATAAGAGTATAAATAAGAGAGGGGGAAAGGAAGTTACACTTTCTCTCTTCTTCTTCCCCACTTCCATTTTCGAAAATCAAGAAGAACTCCCTCCCTTTCCATTTTCGAAAAACAACACCCTAGGGTTCTAACCCTAGGGAATTTGAAAGGAAGAGGACCCATTGAAGGTTCTTGCCTCTACTAAGTCTAAGGAGCCCTAGAGAAGATTTGAAAAGGAGTTTCACTTGCCCTCCAAGTCTAGGGTACCCTACGTTTAACGAGAAGGTGAAATTCCAGCGCAAGGATATAAGTGTCCTCTCGCCTGCAACATAATTGCTATTGAATGTTTGCTTGTTTCATTCTTTTGAAAATTCACAAGGACTTCCCTTGAGGAAGGTTTCGGCCACCCCTTGTAAGGGGTCCAAGAGAAGGGTTTTTGATCAAACTTTGATACATGCTAGTACCCCTAGGGACCTTATACTCATATGTGATGTTTCCAAATTTTTGGAAGAATAAAAATTAGGGTTTAGCCCCCTACAACATTCGGCCAAGAGGAGAAAAGGCTAGGGCTTTTGGGTTGTTTGCTATCCTATTATGTTCCCATGATTAGTAGTGTAGATAAAATGTTTGTGTGAATGTTTGCGTGAAGGTTGGATGTCAAAAACCTAGCCTAGCCATTTTACATCATTCGGCCACCTCTTGTAATTTAGGGTTAGTGGAAGCTAGCCCCACTTTGAGGTTTAAACCATATTTCAATTGTTAACATGAAGTACACTTGAGGTGTTTGTAGGAATGCATGAATGAATGCTTGAATGAAAAAACAAAAGAACTCCCTACCCTTGACTTTCGGCCAATCATGGTTTTAGGGTTGGGAAGTACTTAATGAAACCATGAAGCATGCTACCACTTATATGATGTGTGTATAATTTATGTGACCTATCTTGTTAGGTATAAAAGCATGTCTTATAGCCCATGGGGCACCTTGATGATATGAACATGATGTGTTTGATAATATGCTTGAAAAAGGATACTCTACTGAAAGTGGGATCAAGAGCACCCCTAAATGTGTGGTGTGTCCCTAGGGGATCATGAGCACCCTTGATGAGTGGTGTGTCCCTTTAAGATGTTATTAAGAGTACCTTTAAGCATATACATATATGTGTAATTGCATATTAAGATACTTTACTTTGAAAGTTGTGTACCCGACTCGGAAGGGGGTCGTTAAACAAATCCAATGTACATGTTAACTGAAGGTCATGGCATTGGTAGGACGGAAGGGTCCTGCCCTAAATGGATTGGTGGCTCGCTACCCCAACTCATTAGGGAACGCGCTTGATGTGGTACTACATGGGCCCTAGATGATATGATATTTTTAAGTATTTACCTTTATGGAACCTTTTGAAAAACATTTTCTCATTATGTGATGATCTTGTTCTGTAAAGCACATAGAAATATTTGATGTGATGCTTATGATGCTTATAATACCATCTTGATTACTATGTACATGATATGATGTATCGATATGGATTTTGCGATTAGGCCCGGATTCTTACTAAGCATGTTTTGCTTACTAGTTTCATGTTATTTTCTTATGCTGCAGATAGCGGTAAGAAATACTTGAACTAAAGGAAGAGGTGGAGGGAAAGCTATAAGATGTGTGTGGTGATGGCTCGGGAAGAAAGAAGGATTCTTATCTACCATTTTTGTTTAGAATCTAAATTGCTTCCACTAAAAGATTACAAGTTGTATTACTATACTGTGTGATGACTATGACTACTCTACTGTTGGTCAAATTAGAGATATGGAACCTATGCCATGTTAGATAACTCGTGCTACATTCCTACTTGAGATTCCATGCTATAGGGTATTTATTGATGCTTTGCTATAGTGTTTAATTGGATCACTTGCAGTAAGTTATGTTTAGATTATGCCATACTCTATCTTGCTCAAACCATGTTTAGATCAGTAAATTACGAAGTCAAATGATCTTCTATTATCTTGTAAATGCATGTTGGTAAATGATAGGTTTTTGCTCAAGCATGCTTACTACTTTTCTTGCATTGTAATTGTTCTACTTGATATACATGCTTAACATGATAAATGATATGAATGTATGGACCCGTAACCCCGCCTTTAGGGTAGATATAAGGGCGGGCGTTACCCCGGGGACCCCAATGATGATATGATGATTATGTTTAAGCATTTAAAAGTATGTTTTTAAAAGTTAAGCATCTTTATGTATATGCATTCCACTCATGCATTCATTTATGTTATGCATTATGCTATGATGATGAGATTTTATGCTTACACTTCATGTTAAGAAATATGCATGAGAATAAATGATCTATTCCTTGATTATGCTAAGAAGATGTTCATATGCTATGATAGGAAGTATGATTATGTTTAGGCCATACAGGTTGTTTCACACCTTATGGACATGTTTATACCATGTATTATGCCATGTCAAGAATGTTTAGGATGTTATGTTTATACCATGAATTATGCCATGAATGTTTAGGATGTTATGTTGCATGAATTATGCCATGAATGTTTAGGATGTTATGTTTACCATGAATTATGCCATGCTAGGAACGTTGATTATGTTTATGCTTATGTCATATAGTATGCCATGTTTAGAATGTTATTATGTTATGTTCATGCCACGTATTATGCCATGCTTAGAATGTTTGCTATGTTTACGATTATGTCGTGTCTTATGTCATGCTAGGAATGTTCACTTATGTTTATGTGCATGCCATGCTATGTATATGATAAGTGATTCAAGATGTTATGTTCTAAGTAGAGCACCAAGTATGTTAATGTTTCATGTGCTCATTATGAGATAATGAATGGTTTTTGTGTGTAGGAAAGAGTCTTACTAAGCCTGTGTGCTTATAGTCTTATTTCCTTATACCGCAGATCATTCAAGGGGACAATGATGGAAGCAGCAGGAGGGCAAGAATGCATGTGTGTAGTAGTGACTTGGCCCAGGAAACCCTATGTTTACCGTTTATGTTGGAACTTTACCTTGCTTACTTATATGCTCGAATAATGACCTATGGAACCTTATGACATGAGGTTATGTATGACATGATATGATGCTTAAGTTCAAAGTGAACCTTATAATATGAGGTTACGTATGACATGATATGATGCTTAAGTTCAAAGTTAATATGCTAAGGTTCCTATGTCATTAAGTTAAGAATGTTGTAGGGCATGTATAAGTTAAAGTTATTCCGCTGCCTTATGATGTCTACATGCCTTAAGTAGGTTAACATAACGCCGCTTAGGAAAAAAAAAGTGGGCCTTACAGAAACTCAACCCAGCGAAGCCGAGGGATAAGATTTGACCCGGTCAACCCGGGCGCCCCGAGCGCTCCGGGTGCCCCGGTCAAAGCGGATCCCGAAGATGAAGGGATCAGACGCTGACCGAGACTGAGCCGGATCAATCGACATGTGGGGGGACGCCCCCGACGTCCCGGGCGCCCCCAGGCCCTATATAAAGGGCCCTCGACCCCATGCTTCAGACAATAATTTTTTCCAACGCTTCTACGCTCTTCTGCTCCTGCGCTCTGCTCCGAAAACCTCCCGACACGAGATTCAAGCGCCGACGACGTCCTCCCGCTCCGAAAATACCATCTACTATGGACGTCGGTAGCGAAGAGCTATTTTAGTTTACTGTACTAAATTCTGTAAAATCTTTTGTAAACCATTTTTGCGACATATAGAATTGCCCCCAGAAAACAGTCAACAACCGTGGGCCTTGGAGTAGGAGTCGCCCTAGGCTCCGAACCAAGTAAAATTGACTGTGTCTGTGTGTTTTCTTAATTTCCGCTGCGTACTTGCTCTAAATTTTCTGAAAAATGATTTCCGATATTCACCCCCCCCCCCTCTATCGGTTCTCTCGATCCAACAACCAAGAATCCATAGAAAATTCGCCTAGGTTATGATTAACATCCCATACCTTACATATCATGCCATGGAAAACCATTGAACCCTTGATTGGACTTAACCCTAAGTCCTAGGCCTAAACCCATGTGTTGGCCGAAACCCTAGAAGGGTAATGAGCCTATAGAAAAATTCATATAAATCACCATTATTACCCATAAGATATCATAAGGAACATACTAATCATGCTTGAAAGGTTGGAGTTTACACCTAGCCATGGTACCTTGATGTAGCCGAAACCCTAAGGGGGTTTTGGGGTGCTACAAAACTTCCAAAATTATACTTTTATGCTTAACCTATCATGAGTAAACATTTGGAAACATAAGGGAGGTCTTTAGCAAGATTCTTAGCCCAAAACCTTGCTTGGCCGAAAACCTCCACAAACCCTAACTTTAGATTTCTCAACATGGTGTGCTAATAGAAACTTCTATCATATTAAACAACTTGGAAGCTATCATACCACAGGTGAGGGGGTCTTACCTTCCCTTATCTTGGATATAACCCTTGAATATAAAATAGAAAGAACCTTCCTGACTCTAAACTCCTCCTTAGCCCTTGTAGCCTAGTAGAAAGCCTTGAGTCTTCAAAATGGAGTCCTTGGTGAAGTTCTTCCAAGGGAACGAAACCCTTGTGGGTTTCGGCTAGGAGGAGGAAGGCGAAGGAAGAAGGGAAGAGGAAAAGCCTTTTGGTGGAAGAGAAAACAACATAAGTCTTCTCCTCTCTTTTATACCACATGAAGAGGGCAAGTGAAGAGTCATGGTGTCTCTTCCCTTGATGACTCTTCATTTTCCCTAAGCCTTAACCAAAATCCTCTTCATTCCCTACTAGCACTCCCTTGCTAGGTGAATTGGTTAGTACATGTATGATGGTATACTAGGTCCAAGGTTCAATCCTTGGTGCATGCACTTTATTTTTATTTTATTTTATTATCATTTTCGAAAATTCCCTTAAGACCCACCCATAATCATGCTAATATTCCTAATTAAAACCCATTTATATTTATATTACATTTTTACCTAAAACCAACTAATAACCATGGTCTTAGAAAAGCCCATTAGTACTTAGCTTCCCAATTTAAATGAGAAAAATTATGGAAAACTAGGATAGAGTTCGTACTAGTATCTCTAGGTTCCTCAAAAACTATTTAGACATGATCAATATTTTAAGGAAAATATTGATGAAATTTTCTGGGTCGTTACATTCTCTGCTAAACATCAGATCTTATTTGTCTAACTTTTATTCCAACTGACCAAACCTCGATATATTGTCAAACATATCATATCTAGGTTTGATCACTCTGCAAAATATCATGTCCTGTTTGTCTAACCCTTGGTCAACCTGACCAACCCTGGGTGCTAATCACTCTACCAAATATCAGGTCCTGTTTGGTTAACCCTTTGGTCAAACTAATCAAACCTGGGTTTACCCTACCAATCATAAAGTCCTGTTTGGATTAACCCTTGGTTAGATTGACCAAACATTAGATATACTGTCAAACATCAAAACACCAGAGGTTGGCTATTCATGTTTGATGTTTTTTGCATCAACAATCTCCCCCTTTTTGATGTTTGACAATAATTTTAAGTTAGGTTTTGCTCTAAGGGTTTTTTTGAAACTAAGTATCTTTTTCTGAAAAATTTTAAAAAAATTTATTTCTTAAAAAATTTGAAAAAGATAAGTACTTTATTGATTTGGGCTTCCCTAAGTCGGACACAATCCTAGGAATCTTATTGACAACAATAAAATTTCCTATGTGTCTTAGAGATTTTCCAATCAAAATAAAATATTCTAAATAAAAAAATTTACTTTAGCTTGGATTCTTCCCCAATCTGACACAATCCTAAAAAACCTTGTTAACTACAAGGAAAACTTCCCTATGTGTCTTGGAGATTTTTTCAAACTAATGTAATTTTCCAAAAATATTCAAGAACTATTTAGAAGACTAAAGGTTTTCAAAAAAAAATTTGGAAAATGGAATGATAGTATTTTTGAAAAATATAGTATTTCTGAAAAGATAATAGTTTTCTGAAAATATATTATTTTTGAAAGTATTGTATTTTTGAAAGTATAATAGTTCTTTTAATTTGAACTCCCACTAAACATGACATAGTCCTAGGATGCTTTTTGACCACAAGTTGATCTTCTTCTGACTCTTAGGGTTTGGATCGAACCAAAAGAATAACATAAATTATTTTAAAATATATATATATATATAAATAGATTAGAGTCACAAGATGATTTGTTCTTTTCATCAGGACTCCCCCTAAGCCCGACACAATCATAAAAATCCATGTAGATCATAAGGAAAACTTCCTATGTGTGTTTAGGGTTTATCCAAATCATAAGAACAATTAAAGCATGTTTTAGGAGATCATTTTTGAACGATATGATAATTTTTGAAAGATATATATTTAAAACATTTTGAAAAACATAATAAATTTCTGAAGAAATATTTTTGAAAAAAAAATTGAGCAAAATCCATTTTGAAAGAGATGATAATTTTTTGGAAAGAATAATTTTTCAAAAATAACTTTTCAAAAGAAATGTTTGAAAACATAAAATTTTAACAAAAAGACTGATTCCCCCTAAACCTGACACCTTCTGACTACTCTTGTTAACTACAAGGAACTCTACCTAAGCGTCATAAGAGACTTTAATATTGACCTCGAGGGTTTGTGTCTAAGTGTAGGTCAAATAATTTTGAAAAAGATATATAATTTTTTAAAATTTATTTATAAGTACACACAAACATGCATGAAATTCATTAAAACATTATTATGTTTAATCACTATTTTGAAAATAAGTTTTCATTGAAAATATTCTAAGAATTTTTTAAAGTACTTTGAAAACATTTATCAATTGATTAGTCCTTATCATCTCACCCATTCAATGTGTCGTAGTGCAAATAAACATGGTAGCCTTATGGGTGTTTGTGAGATGCTTGATTAATTTTTTTCAATTTAATTTTATAGATTGTTTGTGTTAGTGATATGAGAGAAGTGTCCTAAGACAATCGCCTTATGATTGTAAAACATTTATATTAATAAATGATAAATCACTATTTGAGTATACATGCTTGTGTATTTGATTGGGATCTTAAACTCATCTACTGAATGTCCGCAATACAACTCACAGCATAAGAGAATTTGTGATAGGATCACAGCTAGTGATTATCTCTAAATGTGCAAATATGAAGTATTGAAAATATCTCTAGTCGATGAATTGATAAAAACGGACACTATCAATTCTGTTGAGACTAGCATGGGTTATTCTCTAATCAGCTGATTCTCACTGGCTGGTGACATTGGGATGTCCGGAGATAAACATGGATGCTAGTTAAGGGAACTAGTTCATTGGAGTGACTAGCTGTAAGACTTCATATGGAATCTATCTATAGAAATGTCAATGAAGTTCTTACTGCGGCTTAAGTGCGATGTTCCTTTGACTTGCGGTGTTCAAGTCATCTTGGTCATGGAGACTTATACATTAACATCTTAAGTAAGCATCTCCAAGGAGGTGTGGACCCAGGATGATTGGGTATAAGCCGAAGTGCCCGAAGATGTTTGAACAGCCTACAAAGGATTCACCACTCCTTGCGAGGAGATGTATACCCAGGCCTATCGTCGGATTGTTACTCAAAACCTCTGGCCAGAGTATATCATGTTAAGAGTGCAAGTCTCTTAAATACATGAGAGTAATTAGAAATCCAAAGGACGAGAAAGACACTACTTGGGCTAGGTGTGACGTAGTCAGCCTAGTGGGGACTGACACAAATAGACCGTGCCCTGAACCAAGTGGGTATAAGATGGTGAAGGGAATGAGGCACGATTCATTAGAGTTGCTGAAGGGTTTCAGAATAATTTCTTCTGAGGTCAAACCGTTGATCTTTCGATTAATTGGGGATCATGATGTACTACTAGGTGCCACTCATGATCGTTCTATAATTTGTTGATTATAGACGGCCAACATAAATCGAAAGCCTATTTAGTCACACGCACTACGAGTAATCCGAGGGATTTAAAATGAGTTGAAAATTGGATTTTCTGATCAAGAGAAATAAGTCGAATCTGAGTTAATCAGAGGCGCAATGGAAGCTAAAAATGGCTAAGTCTTTTGAAGGCTTTTTGGGCGAATTAAATGAGTTTAATTCGCGTTGGTTCGGCTCGGTTTGGGCCGGCCAAAGAGGGTGCCAACCCTCCTTGGTTGGCCGGCCACTTATTGGGGAGAAAACCAATTAATTTTGGTTTAATTAATAAAGTAAATCTAGCGCGATTTATTTTATAAATTATGGATAAATAAATTTGTATAAAGAAATTTATATAAATAAATTTTATAGAAATTTATTCTTTTTATGGAAGTTAAAATAATCCATGAATTGGTTTATTTTAATTTTATAAAATCAATTATGAATTGATTTTTCCATAATAAGAAAGATTATAAATTTCTTATAAAATTTATTCCATAATAAAGGATAGATTAATTAGTTTTTATTAAAGTTAGTTATAATAAAACTTGGTTTAAACCAGATAATTCATAAGAGAATTTATAGGGTAAATTTCTTATGATAATTAATTAGTTTTATTATAAAGTTAGTTATAATAAAATTCATAAGAGAATTTATAGGATAAATTTTTATGATAACTAATTAGTTTTATTATAAAGTTAGTTATATAAAACTTGGTTTAAAGGAATAATTTCATAAGAGAATTTATAGGATAAATTTCTTATGATAATAATTAGTTTTATTATAAAGTTAGTTATAATAAAATTCATAAGAGAATTTATAGGAATAAATTTCTTATGATAACTAATTAGTTTTATTATAAAGTTAGTTATAAAAAACTTGGTTAAACGGAATAATTCATAAGAGAATTTATAGGATAAATTTCTTATGATAACTAATTCCGTTAATTCGTTAATTCGGTTAAGAGGAGACTTGCAAAGGAGAGCAACTATATAAGGAACCATAGGCAAGCCTTTGGATTCTAAGATTTGATAATCGATATAGAGCTCCCTCTTCTCTCTATTCTCTTCTCCTTCCCTTCCCCACTAGGCCGGCGCCCCTTGCCATTAGGGCCGGCGCCCCTCTGGGACCTAGGGCCGAGCCCTCCTCCCAAGGGTAGTTGCCGTGAGCTTCAAGGAGAAGAAGAAACCAACCAAGAAGAAGAAGAAGCGGATCACATCTCCCTCTCTCTCGGAATTCGATTCCGTTACTTCGTTGGTTAGTTTCCTTTTCTTCTCTTGATCTTCTTTGTTGTGCCTATAGAGAATCTAGTAGTTCTCGTCGGCACAAAACTCGTGACTTTGCGAAGTCATCCCGAAGAGAACTCGGCGTGGACGCGAATAGAGGCGGAGCTTCCAAGGGACGCTACGGTTGGATCTCGTCCCTTACTTCGAGTTACGAGGTACTTGGTAAATTAGTTTACTTTTCGCAAAGTTTTATTTTATGATTATGTCAACACACCATAAGTTGCATGCTAGATAGAAGTTAAAATAATTTAGGAAATTATTTTATGCAAATTCTTCCGCTGCACGTAAAAATTTAAAATTTTACGAACTCGTATCCTTGTCGACATGCACCCGGTCCAACAGTGGTATCAGAGCCGGTTAGTGTTCGACTTAATCATATAATTGTTTTGTGGAAAACTTTGTCATGATCTCAATTTCGGAAAAATTTTCAATATGGAAACTTTCAAATTATAATAAATTTTAGATTTAGGAATTTCAAAGTTTGGAAATCCTCATGAAATTTCGCAAACGTTTGAAATTTCTAATTTCTGAAATTTTATAATAATTGTGAAAACTTCCCATCTTGGAAACTTCCATTTTTGGAAATTTTTCTATTTTAGAAATTTTCCAATTTGGAAATATGTAAGTTTCCTTTGTACCAGAAACTTACAATTATTCTGAAAACCTATTTTTGAAATCTCGCAATTTTGGGCACTTTCTTTTAAGAAAGTCTAGACAAATTCATGGACAGTTAATTGACAATAAATTTGAATTGGTTTTTAAATTGACAACAAAATTCTTTATTTTGGATTGAGCCTCGGGAGCCGTCCAATTTAAAGTTAGTTGTTGTAATTTAATTTCCCAATTTTTAATTGAAATTGTCATGTTTGATTTGGATTGAGCCTCGGGAGCGTCCAATTGGATTTACACACATTACTTTCTTTGGGTATCTGAGCCTCGGGGAGCCACCCTTAGAAAATATTTGTTGTAATTAATTAAATCCATGAATAAAATATGTTTAAGAGGTGATGCTCTTACATATTGTTGTCTCCAAAATTAATTAGGAAAATGGTTTCCTATAGAGTTTCTTAAATGAGATTTCATGAAAATAATATGTAGTTGAATTAAGGGATTTGTCTCTTAATTTAATAAGATTTGATTTAGAAGAAATCAAGTCTTGAACATATTATTTCCGAAATTAATTATGACAATTTAGGAAATTGTTTCCCAAAACAATTCCTTTAATTAAGTATGAAATTGGAATTAGGAAATCCGGTTCCTAATTCAATTAATGAGACTTGATAACTTAAGTCACATACATACTTAATTAAGGAAATCGTTAGTCATGACATAATTCTATGTCATGAATGTGCTTAGAAAAAAAGGATGAGACCCAAAACCCCTTACAAAATATTAAGGCCAACACCTTCCATTAATATGGTTAGAATCGGAGTTTTGTTTCTCGTTTGGGTTGATGGACACATCCATGCCCGACTTGAACCTCAACATGTTCAAACCATGGAATTAGTTTATGAATAATATAGTTGGAGTCAGAGGTCAATCATTAGTTTGGTTGTTGGACACATCCAAGCCTGACTAAGCGGTTTGAATGAGCTCCAACCAATTANGGATAAATAAATTTGTATAAAGAAATTTATATAAATAAATTTATAGAAATTTATTCTTTTTATGGAAGTTAAAATAATCCATGAATTGGTTTATTTTAATTTTATAAAATCAATTATGAATTGATTTTTCCATAATAAGAAATTATAAATTTCTTATAAAATTTATTCCATAATAAAAGGAGAGATTAATTAGTTTTATTATAAAGTTAGTTATAATAAAACTTGGTTTAAACGGAATAATTCATAAGAGAATTTATAGGATAAATTTCTTATGATAATTAATTAGTTTTATTATAAAGTTAGTTATAATAAAATTCATAAGAGAATTTATAGGATAAATTTCTTATGATAACTAATTAGTTTTATTATAAAGTTAGTTATAATAAAACTTGGTTTAAACGGAATAATTCATAAGAGAATTTATAGGATAAATTTCTTATGATAATTAATTAGTTTTATTATAAAGTTAGTTATAATAAAATTCATAAGAGAATTTATAGGATAAATTTCTTATGATAACTAATTAGTTTTATTATAAAGTTAGTTATAATAAAACTTGGTTTAAACGGAATAATTCATAAGAGAATTTATAGGATAAATTTCTTATGATAAATAATTCCGTTAATTTGATTAAGAGGAGACTTGGCAAGGGAAGAAGGCAACTATATAAGGAACCAAGGCAACCTTGGATTCCTAAGATTTTGATAATCGAAATAGAGCTCTCCTCTCTCTCTTCTCTTCTCTCCTCCTTCCCCCTCCCTTCCATTAGGGCCGGCGCCCAACCTACACCAAGCGTAAGGTGTTGCTGTGAGCTTCAAGGAGAAGAAGAAACCAACCAAGAAGAAGAAGAAGCGGATCACATCTCCACTCCTCTCGGAATTCGATTCCGTTACTTCGTTGGTTAGTTTCCTTTTCTTCTCTTGATCTTCTTTGTTGTGCCTATAGAGAATCTAGTAGTTCTCGTCGGCACAAAACTCGTGACTTTGCGAAGTCATCCCGAAGAGAACTCGGCGTGGACGCGAATAGAGGCGAAGCTTCCAAGGGACGCTACGGTTGGATCTCGTCCCTTACTTCAGTTACGCGAGTACTTGGTAAATAGTTTACTATTTCGCAAAGTTTTATTTTATGATTATGTCAACACACCATAAGATTGCATGCTAGATACGAAGTTAAAATAATTTAGGAAATTATTTTATGCAAATTCTTCCGCTGCACGTAAAAATTTAAAATTTTACAACTCGTATCCTTGTCGACATGCACCCCGGTCCCAACAGTGGTATCAGAGCCGGTTAGTGTTCGACTTAATCATATAATTGTTTTGTGGAAAACTTTGTCATGATCTCAATTTCGGAAAAAATTTTCAATTATGGAAACTTTCAAATTATAATAAATTTTAGATTTAGGAATTTCAAAGTTTGGAAATCCTCATGAAATTTCGCAAACGTTTGAAATTTTCTATTTTCTGAAATTTTATAATAATTTGAAAACTTCCCATCTTTGGAAACTTTCCAATTTTGGAAATTTTTCTATTTTAGAAATTTTCCAATTTTGGAAATATGTAAGTTTTCTTTGTACCGGAAACTTACAATTATTCTGAAAACCTATTTTTGAAATCTCGCAATTTTGGGCACTTTCTTTTAAGAAAGTCTAGACAAATTCATGGACAGTTAATTGACAATTAAATTTGAATTGGTTTTTTAATTGACAACAAAATTCTTTATTTTGGATTGAGCCTCGGGGAGCCGTCCAATTTAAAGTTAGTTGTTGTAATTTAATTTCCCAATTTTTAATTGAAATTGTCATGTTTGATTTGGATTGAGCCTCGGGGAGCCGTCCAATTGGATTTACAACACATTACTTTTCTTTGGGTATCTGAGCCTCGGGGAGCCACCCTTAGAAAATAATTTGTTGTAATTAATTAAATCCATGAATAAAATATGTTTGAAGAGGTGATGCTCTTACATATTATTATCTCCAAAATTAATTAGGAAAATGGTTTCCTATAGAGTTTTCTTAAATGAGATTTTCATGAAAATAATATGTAGTTGAATTAAGGGATTTGTCTCTTAATTTAATAAGATTTGATTTAGAGAAATCAAAGTCTTGAACATATTATTTCCGAAATTAATTATGACAATTTAGGAAATTGTTTCCCAAAACAATTCCTTTAATTAAGTATGAAATTGGAATTAGGAAATCCGGTTCCTAATTCAATTAATGAGACTTGATAACTTAAGTCACATAATCGTTAGTCATGACATAATTCTATGTCATGAATGTGCTTAGAAAAGAAAGGATGAGACCCAAAACCCCTTACAAAATATTAAGGCCAACACATTCCATTAATATGGTTAGAATCGGAGTTTTGTTTCTCGTTTGTGTTGATGGACACATCCATGCCCGACTTGAACCTCAACATGTTCAAACCATGGAATTAGTTTATGAATAATATAGTTGGAGTCAGAGGTCAATCCTTAGTTTTGGTTGTTGGACACATCCAAGCCTGACTAAACGATTGAATGAGCTCCAACCATATTAAAACTATTTCTTGATTAATGGGTCAGCCTTAAGCTTGGAGCATCGATTTGTTGTGCCACAGCCAAGGTCGATGTAAAGAGAGGTGCAGTTGGGTGCTATGTATAAAGTTGCATACTTGTTAATGAGTTAACAACCCAATGATTTATGCAAACATTCAATTAGTTGATAGCATAAAGTGATAGTTACATATATGTGATGTGTAATCGGTATAATTACCTACCTTCATAGCTAAGAAAAACTTGATGGCCACAGTCATGGTTGTTCTTATCTATGGTTGGATATCAACCTATTTGGAGATGTTCCTACGATCTCCCGAATTGATAATAAGGGTGACTCAATTCGTAAAATAAATAGGATTTAATTTATGTATGATGATACATTCTTTAATCATTCTTCTCACATAATCTCAATTTGTATTTCTAGGATAATCACTCGATCATGTCTTCCCTAAACTTGCGTTCCATTTTGGACACCAATAAACTGACTGGGCCAAACTTCATGGACTGGCTTCGAAACCTGAGGATAGTCCTCAAGGCAGAGAAGCTTGCTTATGTCCTTGAAGATCAACTTCCCAACCGTCCTCCTGAAAATGCAACTCCAGACCAGTTTCCTAAGTTGCTCAACCTGCTGAAGACTGTAGAGCCTTCTATGAAGCAGGATCAAAAGACGGTACTGTTAGTTGGTTCCTCGAAGAAAGGTTCTAAGAGGAAGGCCAAAGAACAGAATAAGGGAAAGAAGAAAAAGGCCAAAAAGACTGAAAATACCCTAAAAGGCACTTGCCATCACTGTGGCAAGGAGGGTAACTGGCGAAGAAACTGCAAGATTTATCTTGAGTCCATGAAGAATAAGGCATCCGATGCCCATCCTTTTCAGGTATCTTCGTTATTGAATGTCACTCTATTTCCTCAAACACATGGGTACTTGATACTGGGTGTAGCTCATATATATGTAATGACATACAAGGGCTAAGGAATAGAAGAAGACTCGTCAAGGGGAGAAGCGAATTTGCGAGTTGGAAACGGAGCAAAGATTGCTGCTGTTGCCATCGGAGCATATTTGCTAAAGCTCCCTACAGGACGTGTCTTAGAATTGGATAATTGTTATTTTGTTCCTTCGTTAATAAAGAATATTGTATCTATTTCATGTTTGAATGAAAAGGGTTATCATTTAACTTTTAGTAACAATTGTTGTTACATAACTTTAAATGGCGTTCTTTATGGGAATGGAACTTTGTGCAATGGTATCTACACGTTAGATTTATCCAGTGACATTTTCAATATCGAAGTTAGCAACAAACGTGCTCGAATAGATAATCGAATAGACTCCTACACTTGGCATTGTCGTCTTGGCCATGTAAGTAAGAAACGCATGACCGAATTACACCGATGTGGAATTTTGGAATCATTTGAACCCGGTTCATTTGATACATGCGAATCATGCTTAAAAGGCAAGATGACCAAATTACCCTTTTCCGGAAAAGGTAATCCAGTGGGAGAATTGCTTGGTCTAATACATACTGATGTATGTGGACCAATGTCAACTCTTGCACAAGGAGGCTATAGCTACTTCATCACCTTTATCGATGATCACTCACGATTCGGGTACGTGTTCTTGATGAAACACAAATCTGAAGCCTTTGAGAAATTCAAAGAGTTCAGAAATGAAGTAGAGAAACAGCTTGGCAAAAGTATTAAAATACTTCGATCCGATCGGGGTGGTGAATACTTAAGTCAAGAGTTTCAAGATTATCTTAGGGACAATGGGATATTATCCCAATGGACTCCGCCGTATACACCACAGCATAATGGTGTATATGAGAGGCGCAACCGAACCTTGATGGACATGGTTAGGTCGATGATGAATCATGCAACTCTTCCAAAATCCTTTTGGGGTTATGCACTTAAGACAGCTGTTTACTTATTAAACAGAGTCCCGACCAAGGTAGTCTCTACTACTCCATATGAGACATGGAATAGTAAGAAACTCCACTTAACTCACCTTAAGATATGGAGTTGTCCTGCTTATGTGAAGAGGATTGTATCAGACAAATTGGATGCTAAGTCTGATAAATGTCTATTTATTGGATACCCTAAGGAAACGAAGGGCTACCAATTCTATCATCCCTTGGAACAAAAGGTGTTTGTTTCAAGGCATGCTGTATTTCTGAAAAAGAATTTCTTTTACAAGAAAACAGTGGGAGTGGGATTGAACTTGATGAAGTTCAAGAAACTCCAATAGACATTACAGAGACACCTAGTCTAGACCCACAACCAATACCTCATAATGATGAGCTATCAGTTGAACCTAAAACTACACCACCTCTTCGTAGATCTGATAGGACACGCAATATTCCAGAGAGATACGGATTTCTCGTAAGTGAATCGAACGACGTGTTACTCATAAGCGATGACGAACCTATCAGTTATGAAGATGTTCTGAAAAGTTCAGAAAGGGATAAATGGCTTGAGGCCATGAAGTCGGAAATGGATTCCATGTACGAAAACCAAGTATGGGACTTGGTTAAACCACCTGAAGGGATTAAGCCCATAGGGTGCAAGTGGGTTTTCAAGAAGAAAACCGACATGGAAGGTAATGTTGTTACCTTTAAGGCTAGATTAGTGGCAAAAGGATATCGTCAGAAGCAAGGAATTGATTATGACGAAACCTATTCGCCAGTAGCTATGCTTAAATCCATTCGGATGCTCCTAGCCATAGCAGCTCATTATGATTATGAGATATGGCAAATGGATGTGAAAACAGCTTTCCTTAACGGAAACCTGCTTGAGGATGTATACATGATACAACCTGAAGGTTTCACATCGGTTGATAAAACCAAAGTATGCAAGCTTCGACGATCCATATATGGACTGAAGCAAGCATCTAGGAGCTGGAACATCCGTTTTGATGAGACAATCAAAAAGTTTGATTTCTCACAAAATCCAGACGAACCTTGTGTGTACAAGAAGGTTAGTGGGAGTGCAGTCGTATTCCTAGTATTATATGTCGATGACATCTTACTTATAGGAAACGATATATCAGTCTTACAGACAGTTAAAATTTGGTTGTCCAAAACTTTCTCCATGAAAGACCTGGGAGAAGCAACCTATATCCTTGGGATTAGAATCTATAGAGATAGATCAAAACGGTTGCTTGGTCTTTCGCAGTCTACATATATAGACCGAGTGCTAAAAAGGTTTAGCATGTCGGAATCCAAGAAAGGTTACCTTCCCATCAGGCATGGGATCAACCTTTCAAAGTCTATGTGTCCGCGCACAGAAGACGAGAGGATTTGCATGAATAAGATTCCTTATGCATCCGCGATAGGATCTATCATGTATGCTATGTTATGTACAAGGCCCGATGTATCGTATGCTTTGAGCGTCACAAGCAGATACCAGTCGGATCCAGGAATGGATCATTGGGCGGCTGTTAAGACAATCCTTAAGTACTTAAGAAGAACTAAGGATGTGTTCCTAATATATGGAGAAGGAGATATGGTAATACGTGGGTATACAGATGCCAGTTCCAGACAGATAAGGATGACTCCAAATCGCAGTCTGGATACGTATTTACTTTGAATGGAGGCGCAGTAAGTTGGAAAAGTTCCAAACAAGACACCGTAGCGGATTCCACCACGGAAGCGGAATATATCGCAGCTTCGGAAGCAGCAAAGGAAGCAGTCTGGATCAAGAAGTTCGTCTCCGAACTTGGCGTGGTTCCAACCATTGATGATGCAGTGCCAGTTTACTGCGACAACAATGGAGCTATTGCACAGGCAAAGGAACCAAGGTCTCATCAGCGATCCAAACACGTGCTTCGCCGCTATCATCTGATCAGAGAGATTATAAGTAGGAATAACATACAAATTGAGAAAATTCCCACTGAAAGGAATTTAGTGGATCCTTTAACAAAGGCCTTGCCTCTGAGCAAGTTTGAGGGTCATGTTAGAGCTTGTGGTATTGGATACCATAGCGATTGGCATTAGGCCAAGTGGGAGTTTGTTAGTGATATGAGAGAAGTGTCCTAAGGCAATCGCCTTATGATTGTAAAACATTTATTTTAATAAATGATAATTCACTATTTGAGTATACATGCTTGTGTATTTGATTGGGATCTTAAACTCATCTACTGAATGTCCGCAATACAACTCACAGCATAAGAGAATTTGTGATGGGATCACAACTAGTGATTATCTCTAAATGTGCAAATGTGAAGTATTGAAAATATCCCTAGTTGATGAATTGATAAAAACGGACACTATCAATTCTATTGAGACTAGCATGGGTTATTCTCTAATCAGCTGATTCTCACTGGCTGGTGACATTGGGATGTCCGGAGATAAACATGGATGCTAGTTAAGGGAACTAGTTCATTGGAGTGACTAGCTGTAAGACTTCATATGGAATCTATCTATAGAAATGTCAATGAAGTTCTTACTGCGGCTTAAGTGCGATGTTCCTTTGACTTGCGGTGTTCAAGTCATCTTGGTCATGGAGACTTATACTTTAACATCTTAAGCAAGCATCTCCAAGGAGGTGTGGACCCAGGATGATTGGGTATAAGCCGAAGTGTCCGAAGATGTTTGAACAGCCTACAAAGGATTCACCACTCCTTGCGAGGAGATGTATACCCAGGCCTATCGTCGGATTGTTACTCAAAACCTCTGGCCAGAGTATATCATGTTAAAAGTGCAAGTCTCTTAAATACATGAGAGTAATTAGAAATCCAAAGGACGAAAAAGACACTACTTGGGCTAGGTGTGACGTAGTCAGCCTAGTGGGGACTGACACAAATAGACCGTGTCCTGAACCAAGTGGGTATAAGATGGTGAAGGGAATGGGGCACGAATCATTAGAGCTGCTGAAGGGTTTCAGAATAATTTCTTCTGAGGTCAAACCGTTGATCTTTCGATTAATTGGGGATCATGATGTACTACTAGGTGCCACTCATGATCGTTGAATAATTAGTTGATTATAGACGACCAACATAAATCGAAAGCCTATTTAGTCACACGCACTACGAGTAATCCGAGGGATTTAAAATGAGTTGAAAATTGGATTTTCCGATCAAGAGAAATAAGTCGAATCTGAGTTAATCAGAGGCGCAATGGAAGCTAAAATTGGCTAAGTCTTTTGAAGGCTTATTGGGCAAATTAAATGAGTTTAATTCGCGTTGGTTCGGCTCAGTTTGGGCCGGCTAAAGAGGGTGCCAACCCTCCTTGATTGGCCGGCCACCTAAAGGGGGAAAAACCAATTAATTTTGGTTTAATTAATAAAACAAATCTAGCACGATTTGTTTTATAAATTATGGATAAATAAATTTGTATAAAGAAATTTATATAAATAAATTTATAGAAATTTATTCTTTTTATGGAAGTTAAAATAATCCATGAATT
Organism: Boesenbergia rotunda; assembly: GCA_024364735.1. Classification (NCBI taxonomy): domain Eukaryota; kingdom Viridiplantae; phylum Streptophyta; class Magnoliopsida; order Zingiberales; family Zingiberaceae; genus Boesenbergia; species Boesenbergia rotunda. Next base: position 328,696 of record JAGFNQ010007519.1, read on the forward strand.
AGTTTATTTTAATTTTATAAAATCAATTATGAATTGATTTTTCCATAATAAGAAAATTTATAAATTTCTTATAAAATTTATTCCATAATAATAGGAGAGATTAATTAGTTTTATTATAAAGTTAGTTATAATAAAACTTGGTTTAAACGGAATAATTCATAAGAGAATTTATAGGATAAATTTCTTATGAAAATTAATTAGTTTTATTATAAAGTTAGTTATAATAAAATTCATAAGAGAATTTATAGGATAAATTTCTTATGATAACTAATTAGTTTTATTAGAAAGTTAGTTATAATAAAACTTGGTTTAAATGGAATAATTCATAAGAGAATTTATAGGATAAATTTCTTATGAAAATTAATTAGTTTTATTATAAAGTTAGTTATAATAAAATTCATAAGAGAATTTATAGGATAAATTTCTTATGATAACTAATTAGTTTTATTATAAAGTTAGTTATAATAAAACTTGGTTTAAATGGAATAATTCATAAGAGAATTTATAGGATAAATTTCTTATGATAATTAATTAGTTTTATTATAAAGTTAGTTATAATAAAATTCATAAGAGAATTTATAGGATAAATTTCTTATGATAACTAATTAGTTTTATTATAAAGTTAGTTATAATAAAACTTGGTTTAAACGGAATAATTCATAAGAAAATTTATAGGATAAATTTCTTATGATAACTAATTCCGATAATTCTGTTAATTCGATTAAGAGGAGACTTGGCAAGGGAGAAGCAACTATATAAGGAACCATAGGCAAGCCTTGGATTCCTAAGATTTTGATAATCGAAATAGAGCTCTCCCTCTCTCTCTTCTCTTCTCTCCTCCTTCCCCCTCCCTTCCATTAGGGCCGGCGCCCAACCTACACTAAGGCAAGGTGTTGCCGTGAGCTTCAAGGAGAAGAAGAAACCAACCAAGAAGAAGAAGAAGCGGATCACATCTCCCTCTCTCTCGGAATTCGATTCCGTTACTTCGTTGGTTAGTTTCCTTTTCTTCTCTTGATCTTCTTTGTTGTGCCTATAGAGAATCTAGTAGTTCTCGTCGGCACAAAACTTGTGACTTTGCGAAGTCATCCCGAAGAGAACTCGGCGTGGACGCGAATAGAGGCGAAGCTTCCAAGGGACGCTACGGTTGGATCTCGTCCCTTACTTCAAGTTACGCGAGGTACTTGGTAAATTAGTTTACTATTTCGTAAAGTTTTATTTTATGATTATGTCAACACACCATAAGATTGCATGCTAGATACGAAGTTAAAATAATTTAGGAAATTATTTTATGCAAATTCTTCCGCTGCACGTAAAAATTTAAAATTTTACGAACTCGTATCCTTGTCGACATGCACCCGGTCCCAACACTATCATCGGATTGTTACTCGAAGCCTCTAGCCAGAGCATGACATGTTTAGAGTATGAATCTCTTAAATACATGAGAGTAATTAGAATTCGTAGGACGAGAAAACGTTACTTGGGCTAGGTGTGACGTTGTCAGCCTAGTGGGGACTGACACACATAGACCATGTCCTGAACCAAGTGGGTATAAGATGGTGAAGGGAATGGGGCACGATTCATTATAGCTGCTGAAGGGTTTCAGAATTATTTCTGAGGTCAACCGTTGATCTTTCGATTAATTGGGGATCATGATGTACTACTAGGTGCAACTCATGATCGTTCTATAATTGATTAATTATAGACGGCCAACATAAATCGAAAGCCTATTTAGTCACACACACTACGAGTAATCTGAGGGATTTAAAATGAGTTGAAAATTGGATTTTCCAATCAAGAGAGATTAAGTTTGGTTGAGCCAAACGATAAGTCGAATCTGAATTTTTCAGAGACGCATCGGAAGCGTAAAATGGCTAAGTCTTTTGAAGACTTAATAGATGAATTAAATAAGTTTAATTCATTGTGGCTTGGCTTGGATGGGCCGGCCAAAGAGGGCCTCCATCCTCATTGCTTGGCCAGCCACAACAAAGGGAGAGAACCAAGGTTTTGGTTCAATTTATAAAATAAACCAAGTGTGGTTTGTTTTATAAAATTATGGATGATATAAATTTTTTATATGATAAACCAAGATTTGGTTTATTTTTCATGAAAATTAAAATGAACCAGGGATTGGTTTATTTTATAAAATCAATCATGGATTGATTTACCATGATAATGAAATTTATTCCATAGGAGAGTTATTCCATAGGAGAGAAGAGACTTGATTGATTTTTTATCATGAATTAAAATATGATTTTAACCATGATATAAAATCAAACTTGGCATGATGGAATATGTTATTCCATATTTGAGAGGCTTGATGGTTGAGAGGTCACTATATAAAGGACACAAGGCAAGGCTTGCGTAATAATCGTAGAGATGAAGGCATAGGCTCTCTCCCTCTCTTTCTCTCCTTCTCTTCTCACCTTCTTGCCGTGCGCCAACCAGCCCCAAGAAGGAGCACCAGCCGGCCATCCTTTTGTGGTTAGTCTTTCGACTTCTCTCTTGGTTTTTCTTGTCGCGCTCTCGGAGAATCTAGTAGTTCTCGAGAACACGAAACTCGTGGCTTTGCGAAGTCATCCCGAAGATACTCGGCGTGGACGCGAATAGAGGCGGAGCTTCTAAGGGACGCTTACGGTTGGATCTCGTCCCTTCCTTCGAGTTACGCGAGGTAATACGTAAATTAGTTTATGTTTCTACAAAATTTTAAATATATGATCATGTCTACATAAGATAAAATTGCATGCTTAGATGTGTGGTTAAATAATTAGAGAAATTATTTATGCTAAACCTTCCACTGCACGTAATTAATTTTAAAATTACGAACCCGCATCCATGTCAACATGCACCCGGTCCCAACACCTACCCGGTTCAGCTCTTCTTTGGTTAGGCCGCATTGGAGTGTTTGAGTCACTTTAGCATCGGCCTCGATCTTTCTTTTGAGTGCGGTATCCCATTCGGTGTATGATTGTGGCACTCCTTCAGCGTTTTTAGGGATTTCCAGTCCAGATTGGATAATTATCCACATGTCCACCTGTGTTTTCAGGTGGACATCCATCCGACTCTTCCAGTAGGAGAAATCCTCCCCACTGAAGAGTGGTGGTCTGGCTATACTAAACCCTTCTTGCATGGTCATCTGAAAATCAAATAGGAACAAGAAAAAAATATCCCAAGACTTGGTCTTGGATTAGCAGTGTAGGAAGAAGATAGATATAAAATGAATTATCGAGTGGTGTTGCACCAACCTCGATTAACGATAAAAATTTGATCGAAGAAAAATTTTAAAAAAATCGAAGAAAATCTGAAAAACTCTCAAATTGGTGGTTGCACCAAATTTGAGCTTCCCCACACTGATACCACTTGTTGGATCGAGAAAACACGATAGACGGGGTGTGAATATCGTGAAAGCATTTCGGATTTGAAAAGAGAATGCGCAGCGGAAATTTACTTAAACACAGCACAAGAACTCAAGCACTTTTACTTGGTTCGGAGTCGCGGTCGGCTCCTACTCCAAGGCCCACGGTCCTTGACCATTTACTGAGGGCAATTCTATATGTGCGCAAATGTTTACAGAAAATGTTACAGTTGTAGTGCAGTAAATAAAATTAGACACTTCGTTACCGACGCCCGGTGTGGATTGTGCTTCGGAGCAGTGGGTCGTCGTCGGTGCTTGAATCTCGAGATTGGATGTTTTCGGAGCAGAGCTCTTGAGTCGAAGAGCGTAGAGGCGTTGGAAAAGTTGATGCTGAAGCCTTAGGGGTCGAGCCCCTTTTATAGCACTCCTGGGGGTGCCCAGGATGCTGGGGGCGCCTGCCACGTGCCTTCGGATCCGAGAACTCTCATCCGAAGCTCGGTCAGCGCTTATCCCTCCAGAATCAAGCTCGGAGATAACGGGGGCGCCCGGGACAATGGGGGTGCCCCGGTTGAATTGATCTGCTAGCTTCTCGGCTGAATTCGCTTCGATTGCTTGGTTGGCTTGGACCCAGGGAGCCCGAGGCATCCAAGGCGCCCAGGACCATCAGGGCACCCAGGAGCTTGAGGGCGCTTGATACAGTGAGCTTCCGAAGTGATTCTTGCTCAACTACTCGTTTGGCTTTGACCATGGGCGCCTGGGACCTCCCGGGCGCCTAGCCCAGCTGCTGCCCCTCTCCTATGGGGCGTTCTGAGCTGCAGAAACACGTTCCTTTAGTCCCTACATCCAAGGTTAGTTCAACAACAAACAAGGCAAGAAATGTTAGGTTTATACAGCCTTAGCTGTCTTGGTTCTAACTTCGGGTCTCCCAAATGGAACCCTAGGTCGAACCGACGCCTACTATTCCCTCGACGGGGAACGCGTCCTCACCTACTCCTCTCATGAGAGTTTAACTTTTGCCAACCGGCTCCTCCAGTTGGACTTTTGCCCAGCAGTCCTTCGCCATGTGCCTAGCACCCCTTCGCCAGGTCTTCGGTTCCTAGCAGTCCTTCGCCAGGTCTTAGATTCCAAGCAGCCCTTCGCCAGGTGCCTAGCAGTCCTTCACCAGGTCTTCAGGTTTCGATGCCTAGCATTCCTTCGCTAGGTGCCCAGTAGCCCTTCGCCAGGACTTCATTCTGCACACTAAGTGAGCAAATTAGACCAACATAACATCTTAACTTTTGAACCCTTTGCCAATATCAAAACTGTTAGTGATATGAGAGAAGTGTCCTAAGGCAATCGCCTTATGATTGTAATCATTTATTTTAATAAATGAATATTCACTATTTGAGTATACATGTTTGTGTATTTGATTGAGATCTTAAACTCATTTACTGAATGTCCGCAATACAATTCACAGCATGAGAGAATTTGTGATGAATTCACAACTAGTGATTATCTCTACATGTGCAATTGTGAAGTATTGAAATTGTCCCTAGTCGATGAATTGATAAATATGGACACTATCAATTCTGTTGAGACTAGCATGGGTTATTCTCTAATCAGCTGATTCTCACTGACTGGTGACATTGAGATGTCCGGAGATAAACATGAATGCTAGTTAAGGGAACTAGTTCATTGGAGTGACTGGCTGTAAAACTTCATATGATAGTCTACATATAGATATGTCAGTGAAGTTCTTACTGCAGCTTAAGTGTTATGTTCCTTTGACTTGCGGTGTTCAGGTCATCTTGGTCATAGAGACTTATACTTTGACATCTTAAGCAAGCATCTCCAAGGAGGTGTGGACCCAGGATGATTGGGTATAAGCCGAAGTGCCCGAAGATGTTTGAACAGCCTACAAAGGATTCACCACTCCTTGCGAGGAGATGTATACCCGAGGCCTATCATCGAATTGTTACTCGAAGCCTCTGGCAGAGCATGACATGTCAAAGTATAAGTCTCCATGACCAAGATGACTTGAACACCGCAAGTCAAAGGAACATCGCACTTAAGCTGCGGTAAGAACTTCACTGACCTGTCTATGTATAGACTACCATGTGAAGTTTTACAGTCAGTCACTCCAATGAACTAGTTCCCTTAACTAGCATCCATATTTTTCTCCGGACATCCCAATATCACCAGCCAGTGAGAATCAGCTGATTAGAGAATAACCCATGCTAGTCTCAACAGAATTGATAGTGTCCGTTTTTATCAATTCATCGACTAGGGATATTTTCAATACTTCACAATTGCACATGTAGAGATAATCACTAGTTGTGATCCCATCACAAATTCTCTTATGCTGTGAATTGTATTGCGGACATTCAGTAGATGAGTTTAAGATCCCAATCAAATACACAAATATGTATACTCAAATAGTGAATTTTCATTTATTAAAATAAATGTTTACAATCATAAGGCGATTGCCTTAGGACACTTCTCTCATATCACTAACACCGCCAACCAGCCCCAAGAAGGATCACCAGCCGGCCGCCCCTACCCTTTTCCTGCCGACCACCACCTGCTGCCGGGGAAGGAAGCTCTGGCCATCTCTTGGCCGGAAGAAGTCTTCCGACTTCTCTCTTGGTTTTTCTCATCGCGTTCTCGGAGAACCTAGTAGTTCTCGAGAACACGAAACTCGTGGCTTTGCGAAGTCATCCCGAAGATACTCGGCGTGGACGCGAATAGAGGCGGAGCTTCTAAGGGATGCTTACGATTGGATCTCGTCCCTTCCTTCGAGTTACGCGAGGTAATTCGTAAATTAGTTTATGTTTCTGCAAAATTTTAAATATATGATCATGTCTACACAAGATAAAATTGCATGCTTAGATGTGTGGTTAAATAATTAGAGCAATTATTTATGCTAAACCTTCCGCTGCACATAATTAATTTTATAATTACGAACCCGCATCCATATCAACATGCACCCGGTCCCAACAAAAACCCAGGTTCGACTTTGGTGTTGCCTGCACCAATAGGATGCTCGTTGGGACGAATATCTGATTCATAGGAGTAGGACTATGTAATAAACCGCAAGATAGGCATTCCAATCTTTGTACCAATTGTACAAGAGGAGATGCCACAAGGTACTGCACCTCGTGTCACTAAAGATATGCAAAGGGTTCTTTGTCGTAGTGGGAGGGTTGTTGGTCAACCTAGAAGTCTCTTGTTCTTGGAGAGTCGGAGGACTGGGTCTTAAGAGAACATGAACCGCACCCCTAGACCTATGACAAGGATCATCCGCTTTGAAGAGATAAATCTGATCATTGGGATTTGTTCAAAAGACGAATGATGTTGTGTGACAGAAACGTAGTGGTATTCTTGTACTATACGTAGAAAGTATTTTGTTAGTTGGAAACAATAACAGAATATTATCAGACGTAAGGGTATGGTGAGTGATCATCGATAAAGGTAATGAAGTAGCTATAACCTCCTTGTGCAAGAGTTGACATTGGTCCACATACATCAGTATGTATTAGACCAAGAAATTCTCCCACTGGTTTACCTTTTTCGAAAAAGGGTAATTTGGTCATCTTGCCTTTTAAGCATGATTCGCATGTATCAAATGAACCAGGTTCAAATGATTCCAGAATTCCACATTGGTGTAATTTGGTCATGCATTTCTTACTTACATGGCCAAGACGACAATGCCACTTATAGGAGTCTATTTGATTATCTATTCGAGCACGTTTGTTGCTAACTTCGATATTGAAAACGTCACCGGATAAATCTAACGTGTAGATACCATTGCATAAAGTTCCGGTCCCATAAAGAACACCATTTAAAGTTATGTAACAGCAATTGTTACTAAAAGTTAAATGATAACCCTTTTTATTCAAGCATGAAATAGATACAATGTTCTTTATTAACGAAGGAACAAAATAACAATTATCCAATTCTAAGACAAGTCCAGTAGGGAGCTTTAGCAAATATGTTCCGATGGCAACAGCAACAATCTTTGCTCCATTTCCAACTCGCAAATTTGCTTCTCCCTTGATGAGTCTTCTTCTATTCCTTAGCCCCTGTATGTCATTACATATATGTGAGCTACATCCAGTATCAAGTACCCAGGTGTCCGAGGAAATAGAGTGACATTCAATAACGAAGATACCTGAAGAGGATGGGGCATCGGATGACTTCTTCTTCAAGGACTCAATATAAACCTTGCAGTTTCTTCGCCAGTGGCCCTCCTTGCCGCAGTGATGGCAAGTGCCTTTTGGTGCCTTTTCAATCTTTTTGACCTTTTCTTCCTTCCCTTATTTTGTTCTTTAGGCTTCCTCTTAGAGCCTTTCTTTGAGGAACCAACTAACAATACCGTCTTCTGATCTTGCTTTACAGATTGCTCTACAGTCTTCAGCAGGTTAAGCAACTCAGGAATGGTAGTCTCCAGTTGGTTCATCCGATAGTTCATCACAAACTGTGAGTAACTCTTGGACAAACAATGCAGAATTAAGTCAATACTTAGTTCGTGATCCATTGCAAATCCGAGTGTGCCTAGTCGCTCAATGTACCCCCATCATCTTCAACACAAACTGTGAAACAGAAGTGTCTTCCTGCATCTTAGAGGTGAAGAGGAGTCTGGAGACCTCAAACTTTTCAGATCTCGCCTGCTCGTCAAACATCTCATGAAGATGGAAGACGATGGTATGAGCATCCATATGCTCATGCTGCTTTTGTAGCTCAGGTACCATAGCGGCCAGTATGATGCAACTCGCAAGTTCAGAATCGGCCACATGTTTCTGATAGGCCACTAACTGGTCTGGAGTTGCATCTTCAGAAGGATGGTTGGGAAGTTGTTCATCAAGGACATAAGCAAGCTTTTCTGCCTTGAGGACTATCCTCAGGTTTCGAAGCCAGCCCATGAAGTTTGGCCCAGTCAGCTTATTGGTGTCCAAAATGGAACGCAAATTCAGAGAAGACATGATCAGGTGATTATCCTAGAAATACAAATTGAGGTTATGTGATGGGAATGATAAAGAATGCATCAATATACATTAATTAAATTATATTTATTTTTTGAATTAAATAACCCTTTTTATCAATTCGGGAGATCGTAGGAACATCTCCAAATAGGTTGATATCCAACCATAGATAAGAACAACCATGGCTAGAGTCCATCAAGTTATTCTTAGCTATGAAGGTAGGTAATTATACCGATTACATATTATACATATGTAACTATCACATTATGCTATCAACTAATTGAATATTTACATAAATCATTGGGTTGTTAACTCATTAACAATATGCAACAATATACATAGCACCCAATTGCACCTCTCTTTACATCGACCTTGGCTGTGGCACAACAAATCGATGCTCCAAGCTTAAGGCTGACCCATTAATCAAGAAATAGTTTTAATATGGTTGGAGCTCATTCAATTGTTTAGTCAGGCTTGGATGTGTCCAATAACCAAAACTAAGGATTGACCTCTGACTCCAACTATATTAATCATAAACTAATTTCATGGTTTGAACATGTTGAGGTTCAAGCCGGGCATGGATGTGTCCATCAACCCAAACGAGAAACAAAACTCCGGTTCTAACCATATTAATGGAAGGTGTTGGCCTTAATATTTTGTAAGGGGTTTTGGGTCTCATCCTTTTCTTTTATGCACATTCATGACATATAATTATATCATGTTCTAACGATTTCCTTAATAAAATATGTATGTGACTTAATTTATCAAGTCTCATTAATTGAATTAGGAACCGAATTTCCTAATTCTAATTTCATACTTTATTCAAGGAATTATTTTGGGAAACAATTTCCTGAATTATCATAATCAATTTCGGAAATAATATGTTTAAGACTTTGATTTCTCTACATCAAATCTTATTAAATTAAGAGACAGATTCCCCTAATTCAACCACATATTATTTTCATGAAAATCTTATTTAAGGAAATATACTCTATAAGAAATAATTTTTCTAATTAATTTTGGAGACAATAATATGTAAGAGCATCACCTCATAAATCAAATAAGGAAATTGTCGTTTGAGAATCACCTCAAAAATTTCCAAGATTTGATCACATATTTTATTTATGGAAAATTAATATCAATAACTTAATTTGGACGGCTCCCCGAGGCTCAATCCAAAATAAGAATTTATTGATAATATAATTTGGACGGCTCCCGAGGCTCAATCCAAATTAAACATTTGACAATTTAAATTCAATTTAAGAAATTTAATTATAACAACTAACTTTAAATTGGGCGGCTCCCCGAGACTCAATCCAAAATAAAGAATTTTGTAAATAATTTAATTTCTAATTATAAATTTAAATGTCAATTAATATTCTCATAATTTGTATAGACTTTCTTAAAAGAAAGTACCCAAAATTACGAGCTTTCCATAAATGGAAAGTTTCCAATATTAAAAGGTTTTCAGAATAATTGAATGTTTCTGGTACAAAGAAAACATACGTTTTTCCCAAATTGGAAATTTTCCAAAATAAGAAATTTCTAAAATTGGAAAGTTTCCAAAAATGGAAAGTTTTCACAATTATCATAAAATTTCAGAAACAGAAATATTTCAAAAGTTTGCGAAATTTCATGAGGATTTCCAAACTTTGAAATTCCTAAATCGAAAATTTACCATAATTGGAAAGTTTCCATAAATGAATATTTTTCCAAAATTGAGATCATGATAAATCTTTCCGCAAAACAATTATATGATTATGTCGAACACAAACCTCGGCTCTGATACCAATGTTGGGACCGGGTGCATGTTGACATGGATGCGAGTTCGTAATTTCAAAATTAATTACATGCAACGGAAGGTTTAGCATAAATAATTTCTCTAAATCATTTAACCACACATCTAAGCATGCAATTTTATCTTGTGTAGACATGATCATATATTTGAAATTTTGCAGAAACGTAAACTAATTTACATATTACCTCGAGTAACTCGAAGGAAGGGACAAGATCCAACCGTAAGCGTCCCTTGGAAGCTCCGCCTTTACTCGCGTCCACGCTGAGTATCTTCGGGATGACTTCGCAAAGCCACGAGTTTCGTGTTCTCGAGAACTACTAGATTCTCCGAGAACACGACGAGAAAACCCAAGAGAGAAGTCGGAACACTAACCACAAAAGGATGGCCGGCTGGTGCTCCTTCTTGGGACAGGTTGGCGCACTGCAAGTAGGGGAGAAGAGAAGGAGAGAAAGAGATGGAGAGAGCCTATGCCTTCATCTCTATAATTATCCCCCAAGCCTTGCGTTGGGACCTTTATATAGTGGCCTCTCAACCATCAAGCCTCTCAAATATGGAATAACTTATTCCATCATGCCAAGTTTGATTTTATATCATGGTTAAAACTATATTTTAATTTATGATAAAAATCAATCAAATCTCTTCTCTCTTATGGAATAAACTTCCTTATCAAGGTAAATCAATCCATGATTAATTTTATAAATTAAACCAATCCATGGTTCATTTTAATTTCCATGAAAAATAAACCAAACCTTGGTTTATTATAAAAATTTATATCATCCATAACTTTATAAAACAAACCACACTTGGTTTATTTTATAAATTGAACCAAAAACTTGGTTCTCTCCCTTTGTTGTGGCCAGCCAAGCAAAGAGGATGGAGGCCCTCTTTGGCCAGCCCATCCAAGCCAAGCCCCAATGAATTAAACTTATTTAATTCATCTATTAAGTCTTCAAAAGACTTAGCCATTTTACGCTTCCGATGTGTCTCTGAAAAATTCAGATTCGACTTATCGTTTGGCTCAACCAAACTTAATCTCTCTTGATTGGAAAATCCAATTTTTAACTCGTTTTAAATCCCTCGTATTACTTGTAGTGCATGTGACTAAATAGGCTTTCGATTTATGTTGGTCGTCTATAATTAATCAATTATAGAACAATCATGAGTGGCACATAGTAGTACATCATGATCCCCAATTAATCGAAAGATCAACGGTTGACCTCAGAAACAATTCTAAAACCCTTCAGCAGCTATAATGAATCGTGCCCCATTCCCTTCACCATCTTATACCCACTTGGCTCAGGACATGGTCTATGTGTGTCAGTCCCCACTAGGCTGACTACGTCACACCTAGCCCAAGTAACATTTTCTCGTCCTACGGATTCTAATTACTCTCATGTATTTAAGAGGTTCATACTCTAAACATGTCATGTGTTGGATCGAGAGAACCGATAGAGGGGGGGTGAATATCGAAAATCGTTTTTCGAAAATTATAGAGCAAGTATGCAGCAGAAATTTAAAATCAAAACACAGAGACACAGTCGATTTTACTAGGTTCGGAGCCTGTGTCGACTCCTACTCCAAGGCCCACGGTCGTTGACCGTTTACTTTGGGCAATTCTATATTAGGCGCAAATGGTTTAAAAAATAAAAGGTTGCAAAATTAAGTGCAGTAAACTTAAATCGCTCTTTTACCGACGTCCGGGGTAGATCGTCTTTTTTGGAGCAGCGGGACGTCGTCAGCTCGAGTTGGAAGGATTCCGGGGCGAAGCGCGAGAGAAGAAGAGCGTAGAAGCGTTGCTTGGAAGTTGTTGTTGATGCTTGGGGTCGAGGGCCCTTTATATAGGGCCTGGGGGCGCCCGGGACGTCGGGGGCGCCCGGGACGTCGGGGGCGCCCGGGACGTCGGGGGCGCCCCCCCCCACGTGGCAGTCGATCCGGCTCGGTTTCGGTCAGCGTCTAATCCCTTTGACTTCGGGATCCGCTTTGACCCGGGCGCCCGGAGCGCTCGGGGCGCCCGGGTTGACCGGGTCAAACTTTTATCCCTTCGCTTCGCGTGCTTCTGGTTCAAGGCTTGCGGGGCGCCCGGGAGATGAGCTGCGAAGCCTGCTTTTTGGATTTTGTGTTTTGTGTTCACCTTGGGGGAGCCCGGGACACTCCGGGCGCCCTGGTCAGCTGTTGCCTCACTCCTTTGAGGCTCTCTGATCTGCAGACACTCGTTCCTTTAGTCCTGCATCCAGGGTTAGTCCAAAACACAACAAAACATTAAGTGGTTAGTTTATACAGCCTTAGCTGTCTTGGTTCTGACTTTGGTCTCCAAAATGGAGCCCTAGGTCGAACCAACGCCTACTGTTCCCTCAACGGGGAACGCGTCCTCACCTACTCCTCTCGGGAGAATTTACCTGATGCCAACCGTTCCTCTGGTTGGACTTTTGTCTGACGGTCCTTTGTCAGGTCTTGGATGCCGAGCTGCCCTTCGCTCGGTGCCTAGCATTCCTTCGCTAGGGCTTCAGTCCCAGGCTGTCCTTCGCCTGGCGCCTAGCAGTCCTTCGTTAGGGCTTTTGACTCTGGCATTCCTTCGCTAGTGCCTAGCAGTCCTTCGCTAGGGCTTTTTACCCTGGCATTCCTTCGCCAGTGCCAAGCAGTCCTTCGCTAGAACTTTTCCTGCACACTAGAGTAACTTGTTAGAAAACAAGTAAGACTTAACTTTTGACCTCTGTTGCCATTATCAAAACACAGGTTTGACTTGGGTGCATTCTGCACCAACAATCTCCCCCTTTTTGATTTATGGCAACCCTAGTTCAAAAAGTTAAGTTTAAGCAAGCATGAAATTTTGTTCCCTCCCCCTGGAAGGAATCTCCCCCTAGATTTTTCAAAAATTCGTGGGGTAAAAAAAACTTTACTTGTACTTTTAAAACTAAAACTTAAGTTTTAGATACTTAGAAATCTTTTAATAACTTAAGTTAAAAGTACATAGGAGAGTTTTTGAAGCATGATTTTAGAGTACTTAAAAAGTTTGAAGCTTTTAAGTTTTAAGGTACTCAGAAGTTTTGAAAGTGTTAGCTTATGTACTTTAGTAGACTTTGAAACACTTTACTATATTTGGAAAACTTAAGTACTTAATAAATAAAGTACATTTGGAAGACTTTAAGTACTTAATAACTAAAGTACATTTGGAAAATTTTAAGTACTTAATAACTTTGAAAAACCTAAGTACTTAGTAACATTGTACTTATGCAGTTTTGAAAAACTTAAGCTTAAAGTACTTATAGAAAAAAAATTTGACAAGCTTAAGTAAGAAAATTTTGAAAGGCTTGAGTACTTAGCAAAATTTTAAAAGCTTAAGCAAAAATTTTGAAAGCTTTAAGAACTTAAGTACTTTAGTCAATTTTGAAAAGCTTAAGTATTTTTGAATAAAGGATGAGAAAAAATTTTTGAACACTTTTTGAATAAAGGACATTAATTTTTGAAAACTTTTTGAATAAAGAAAATTAATTTTTGAAAACTTTTTGAATAAAGAAAATTAATTTTACTCTCTCCTTTCCTATCTCTCCCCCTTTGCCATATATCAAAACAGATAAATATAGCAGAAATAAGATTGCATAAAGGAAATAAGTAAGATTTTGTTGTACTGAACCAATTCATGATTAGACTTAAACTAAATCAGTCAATTTTCTCTGTAGGGACCTGTCTAACCCAATTAGCTACTTACTAACTGCTAGAAACAGTAGTTTTTGCTAGGGTTAGTCAAGTTAAGTGTTTCTATTCAAGTTAGATTTTCTAAACTTGACACTCAACTTGATTGTTGTATAAGTTGTATTTAGTGCCCCAATTGCTGCAGATGCACTGACTTAAAGCATCTTGAATTAAGGCAAAGACCTAAGCATCTCAACCCTTTCTAGGTTATCAATCAAAAGTACCCTAAGGTGCTTGTGAGATGCTGGCTTCTAAGTCTATAGGTGCATGCAGTTCTAGGGTTAGGGCCTAGGCTAGGTCCATTTTCGAAAAAGCCCTAGTTTTGAAAGGGGGTAGTTTTGAAAAAAAAATAAATAAAACTAAGTCGAAAATGAAAACTGATTTTGAAATTAAGTAAAACAGTTTTTCAAATTCTATTTTTAAAAACAAATTTTTAAATCAAGTAGAGCAAAAAAAAAATAAAGTTAATCTATTCTACAAAGCACAATCCTAACTGCCTTCTTAGTGAACTGAACTCAGATTCAGGTAAGGGTTTTATGAATATATCAGCTAAGTTGGATTTAGAGTCAATATGCTTAAATACTATTTCACCCCTGGCTACATGGTCTCTTACAAAATGATGTTTGACTTCTATATGTTTGGTTCTGGAATGTTGGATTGGGTTCTTAGTTAAATTAATTGAACTTATATTGTCAATAAATACTTGAGTTTGGGTGTAGTTGAGCTGGAAGTCCTTAAGTGTGTGCATCATCCATAAAAGTTGAGCAACACACTCTCCTAAGGCTACATACTCAGCTTCAGTTGTGGATAGAGCTACACAGTGTTGTTTTCTGCTGCACCAACTAACTAGACTCTGACCTAACAGTTGGCAGCTTCCACTTGTGCTCTTTCTATCTAATTTACAGCCAGCATAGTCAGAATCTGAGTATCCAGTCAAATCAAAAGTTGAGGTCCTAGGATACCAAATCCCTACATTTAGGGTGCCCTTTACATATCTTAGTATTCTTTTTAGGGTTGCTAAGTGCGTTTCCTTAGCACAGGTTTGGTATCTAGCACACATCCCTACAGCAAAAAGAATATCAGGTCTACTGGCTGTAAGGTACAGTAGGCTACCTATCATACTCCTATAGAGTTTAAGGTCCACTGGTTTACCATCCGGGTCACTATCTATTTTTACATTAGTGGACATGGGGGTGCTTATGCTTTTAGAGTTATCCATTTTAAATTTCTTTATTAACTCTTTAGCATATTTGAATTGATGAACGTAGTTACCATCCCTAGTTTGTTTGATTTGTAGTCCTAGGAAAAAGGTAAGCTCACCAACTAAGCTCATTTCAAATTCATCTTCCATTATCTTGACAAATTCTTTTAGGAAGTTGGTGTTGGTGGATCCAAAGATTATGTCATCTACATAAATTTGGACAATAAATATATCTTTTCCTAGGGTTTTAACAATTAATGTTGAGTCAATTGTCCTTGTTTAAATTCTTTAGAAGTTAAGTAAGTTGATAATCGTTCATACCAAGCCCTAGGTGCTTGTTTTAACCCATATAGTGCTTTAGTTAATTTGTAAACATGGTCAGGTTTGTCTAAGTCTTCAAACCCAGGGGGTTGTCCTACATAAACTTCTTCTTTAATGAATCCATTTAGGAAGGCTGACTTTACATCCATTTGGTATAGCTTAAATCCTTTATGGGATGCAAATGCTAACAGCATTCTAATGGACTCAAGTCTAGCTACTGGGGTGTATGTTTCATCGTAATCTAATCCCTCTACTTGGCTGAATCCCTTGGCTACTAAGCGGGCTTTATTTCTGACTATTTCTCCTTGATCATTTAGCTTATTCCTAAAGACCCACTTAGTATCTATGATGGATTTACCTTCAGGTTTAGGCACTAGTTCCCAGACTTGGTTCCTCTCAAATTGGGCTAATTCTTCTTGCATAGCTATGATCCAATAAGGGTCAGGTAGAGCTTCATCTATAGTTTTGGGTTCTATTTTTGAGATCATAGCTATTTGACTAAGGTTTCGGTAGGAGGATCTAGTCCTGACTCCTAGAGTTGGATCACCGACAATTTGATCAGTTGAGTGACTAAGTCTGGGTTTCATGGTTCTCCTAGAGCTTGGTTCAGCCTCAGGTCCAGCTGGTCGGTTTGGTTCACTATTTGATTCGACTCTTTGGGCTGGTTCATTTGTTGGTTCGATACTTGGTTCAGTTGACTCATTAATTGGTTCAATGGTTAGTTCGTTTAAGGGTTCAATTAAGGGTTCAATAGTTTGTTCATTATTTTCTTGGTCAGAGTTTGATGAAGTTAAATCTGGATTATTAGATGTTGAGTTGATTTCTTCATCAAAAATTAAGTTTGTTGTTTCTTCAATTTTCTTAGTTTGTTGGTTGTAAACTCTATAGGCTCTACTTGTGGTTGAGTATCCTAGGAAGATACCTGGGTTTGACTTGGACTGAAATTTTCCTAAATAGTCTTTGGTGTTTAGGATATGGACTTTGCATCCAAAGACCCTTAGGTAGTGTAGGTTTGGGAGTCTATGGTAGTACAGTTCATAGGGGGTTTTGTTGTGTCGCTTGTTAATCAAAACCCTATTTTGGATATAACAAGCCGTACTAATCGCTTCTGCCCAAAATTGGTTTGCTAGATTAAATTCGTTGAGCATAGCCCTAGCGGCTTCTTGTAATGTTCTATTCCTTCGCTCGACTATCCCATTTTTTTGGGGGGTTCTAGGACATGAAAATTCATGTAAGTACCCATTTACCTTACAGAATTCCTTGAATCGTTGATTTTCAAACTCTCCCCCGTGATCACTCCTACGTCTTTTAATTTTAGTGTCGTTTTGATTTTCAATTAGTTTACAGAATTCATTAAATAGGTTTAGGGTTTCATCTTTGGTTTTTAGAAACCTAACCCAGGTAAACCTAGAGTAGTCGTCAACTATTACTTAGCAGTATCGATTCCCGCTTAGTGACTTGGCTCCATGTGATTCAAATAGGTCAAGGTGTAGGAGCTCAAGTGTAGTTTGAGTTAAATTAGATTGGATTAGTTTGTGATTAGATTTGGTTTGTTTACCTTGATTACATGATTCACATATTAGGTTTTCATTATTTTTAATTTTGGGGATACCTTTGATTAAGCCAAGTTGGGTAATTTTTGAGATAGTTCTCAGATTGGTATGACCTAATCTCCTATGCCAGAGGTTTGATTGTTCTAATTGTGTTTACATACATTTGGGTATAAGGGGAAGGTTTATAGTGTATACATTATTTTTCCTAGTGCCCTTAAGCATGATTTCTGAGTGTTGTACATTTCTAATCAGGCAGTTAGAATTGTTGAAAGTAACTATATAACCAGAATCACATAACTGACTTATGCTAAGCAAGTTAAAATTAAAGTTTTCAACCAATAGAACTTTCTTAATAATGAAATTGGACTTAAGTTCAATATTACCTGACCCAATTACCTTGAGTGTAGCATTATTGCCAAATGCCACTGAGCCTAGGTTTTTGAACTTGAGCTTGGTGAACTTTAATTTATCTCCAGTCATGTGTCTGGAGCAACCGCTATCCAACATCCATTGGTCCAAATCTTTATGTTCCTACACATAAAGAGTTTTCTTGATTTGGATCCAATTAGAGTCAGGAATAGCTTAAATTGAGTTTCACTGCCTAGTCTGTCTCACCCAAATCTAGGGTTTTCAATCACGTTAGCCTTATAGGTTATGTGAGACAGGTTTTGATAGTTAAGACTATTTTGAAAATTTTGATTAATTTTGAGAACAATTAAATTTTGATAGCTTAATTAATTTTGAAAACAATTAAATTTTGAAAACTTAATTAATTTTGAAAACAATTAAATTTTGAAAACTTAATTAATTTTGAAATTTTTGAAAAGATGTTTAAATCTACAATTAACTAAAATTTTGTGTTAGATTCGAATTTGACAAAAAATAATTTGAATTTGAATTTCAAAAATTGGCTTCCAGGTCTTGGCGAGGCACTAGGCCTTCTTTGGCCGTAGCCTTATGGGATCATCCACCCTTTCCTTGACAAAGCCTTTTAATGAAATTTCATTTTCAAAATTTATTCTTTGAAAAATTTCCGGTCTAACTAGTTTGGGTCTTGGATCGGTAGCTTCGGCTAGTTCCGCCAAATTGGCTTCCCTAACGTACTATCATCTCACCTCCACCCAATACTATGTTGTCAAGTTTCAGTTATGTTTGTTCAGTCCTTATACTAACCATTCCTAAATCTAAGCATGGTAAATTGTAGGAATTTTAAATAAACAATCAATCAAGCAATTGCAATCACGAATTGAATTCTTATCTAATAATAAATATTGTTTTCAGCTTGGCTCTCCCTGGACTAAAGCCGCGGTGATGGTTAGGCAAGATGTGAATCTTGTCCTTGGGGATCCAATATTGATTTGATCCAGTTGGTTTGTTTAGGTATAGTTTAGGTACCCATGCCTGAATTTTACCTCTGGACTGATTCAGTACGGCAAAGTAAGATCTTTGTCGGGATTTGGTTCTATAGCCAAGTCCGGATCGATTTAGAACTGATTTCTGTTTTCCAAGGATCATGTCAAGACCCTTGGAAACAGATGTAAATCGTTCTAACGCTGATCTAAGATCCTTAACCTGAGTTTTCAGGGAGTAGTTCTCCTTTTCAAGTTTTTCAACTTGAGTGGGAGTTCCTTCCTGAACCTTCTCGGTTAAGGGTTTAGAGTCAACTCCCTCTTTCAGGAGTTTTACTTCCTGTCGGAGGGATTCGACTCGGAGTTTGGCTTTTGCCAAATCTCGAGAATGAAATGAAATTAGATCACTTAATTGAGATCTATTGAAACCAGTTACCTTTATTTCGCCGTCTTCTGTAAAGGTCAGCTCGCCGTCGTCCTGTTCTGATTCTGACTCAGTCTCGACTTTATCTGATGCGGTCAGAGCTAGTAGGTTTGATTGGGTGGCTTCTTCTTCTTCTTCTGAGGAAGATTCATCCCAGGTTGCTTGGAGCTCTTTCTTCCTTCTTGTCTTTTTGATTTCCTTTAAGTTTGGACATTCTGTCTTGTAGTGGCCCTTTTTCTTGCACTCGTAGCAGGTTACGTTGGGCTTGTTTTTATCATTCGCGGGTTCAGCTGGTTCGTCCTTTCTTCGGCTGATTTTCCGTTTGTTAGTTCGGTTCTTCAGCTCCTTGTAGTAGCTTCGGGCTAGTCGGACTAGCTTAGTTTGATCTCCTTCTTCGTCTTCTGAGTCTGAGTCTGAGTTAGACTCGGGTTCAGGTTCAGGCTTCTTCTTTGTTGTCCTTCCAGTTTTACCTGCAACGAAAGTAATACCTTTCTCGACCATATTGGTGTTAGTTTGTTCGTGCAGTTCTAGTTCGAAAAACAATTCGTCTAATTTTATTTTTGAAAGATCCCTTGAGACCTTGTATGCATCTACCATAGATGCCCACAAGGTGTTTCTAGGGAAAGCGTTTAAGGCATACCTTATTAAGTCACGGTTTTCAACCTTGTGACCTATAGTGTGAAGACTGTTCATCAACTCTTGGATTCGTGCGTGGAGCTGGGCTGCTGTTTCGTTGTCGGTCATCTTGATAGTGTAAAATTTGTTCAGTAGCAGAACCCTTTTACTGATCCGAGTATCTGATGTCCCTTCGTGCAGCTTGATCAGTTTTGCCAAAGCCCCTTGGCACTGTTAAAGGGGCCTAGCCGGTTCAGTTCCTCTTTTGTCAATCCGCATTGGAGAGTCTGAGTTGCTTTTGCGTCGGCTTCTATCTTGTGCTTCAGAGCGGTGTCCCATTGTGAGTAGCTTTGAGGTAGTCCTTCGGCGTTTTTGGGGATCTCCAGACCGGACTGGATGATGATCCACATGTCCACCTAAGTTTTCAGGTGGACCTCCATATGGCTTTTCCAATAAGAAAAGTCTTCTCCACTCAAAAGAAGAGGTCTGGCGGTGCTAAATCCCTCTTGCATGGCCATTTAATCTGAAACAGAAAACTAACATAAAACAAATTTTCCAAGACTAGGTCTTGGATTAGTAGTGCTGGATGAATAAAATAACGAGGGGTGTTGCACCAACCTCGCTTAACGAAAAAAAAAATCGAACGAAAAATTCGTAAGGGAAAAAAAATAGAAAAAAAGATCCGAAAAATTTCAACCTGGTGGTTGCACCAGGTTTGAACTTCCCCGCTCTGATACCACTTGTTGGATCGAGAGAACCGATAGAGGGGGTGAATATCGAAAATCGTTTTTTGGAAATTTTAGAGCAAGTACGCAGCGGAAATTTAAAATCAAAACACAGAGACACAGTCGATTTTACTTAGTTCGGAGCCTGTGTCGACTCCTACTCCAAGGCCCACGGTCGTTGACCGTTTACTTTGGGCAATTCTATATTAGGCGCAAATGGTTTATAAAAAAAAGGTTACAGAATTAAGTGCAGTAAACTTAAATCGCTCTTTTACCGACATCGGGGGTAGATCGACTTTTTCGGAGCAGTGGGACGTCGTCGGCTCGAGTTGGAAGGATTCCGGGGCGAAGCGCGAGAGCAGAAGAGTGTAGAAGCGTTGCTTGGAAGTTGTTGTTGAAGCTTGGGGTCGAGGGTCCTTTAAATAGGGCCTGGGGGCGCCCGGGACGTCGGGGGCGCCCCCCCATGTGGCAGTCGATCCGGCTCGGTCTCGATCAACGTCCGATCCCTTTGACTTCGGGATCCGCTTTGACCGGGGCGCCCGGAGTGCTCGGGCCGCCCGGGTTGACCGGGTCAAACTTTTATCCCTTCGCTTCGCTGGCTTCTGGTTTGAGGCTTGCGCATGGGGGCGCCCGGGACGCTGGGGGCGCCCGGGAGCAGCGGGGGCGCCCGGGAGCATGGGGGCGCCCGGGAGATGAGCTGCGAAGCCTGCTTTTTAGATTTTGTGTTTTGTGTTCACCTTGGGGGCGCCCGGGACACTCCGGGCGCCCTGGTCAGCTGTTGCCTCACTCCTTTGAGGCTCTCTGATCTGCAGACACTCGTTCCTTTGGTCCTGCATCCAGGGTTAGTCCAAAACACAACAAAACATTAAGTGGTTAGTTTATACAGCCTTAGCTGTCTTGGTTCTGACATTGGTCTCCAAAATGGAGCTCTAGGTCGAACCGACGCCTACTGTTCCCTCGACGGGGAACGCGTCCTCACCTACTCCTCTCCGGAGAATTTACCTGATGCCAACCGTTCCTCTGGTTGGACTTTTGCCTGAGGGTCCTTTGTCAGGTCTTGGATGCCGAGCTGCCCTTCGCTCGGTGCCTAGCATTCCTTCGCTAGGGCTTCAGTCCCAGGCTGTCCTTCGCCTGGCTCCTAGCAGTCCTTCGCTAGGGCTTTAGACTCTGGCATTCCTTCGCCAGTGCCTAGCAGTCCTTCGCTAGGGCTTTTTACCCTGGCATTCCTTTGCCAGTGCCTAGCAGTCCTTCGCTAGAACTTTTCCTGCACACTAGAGTAACTTGTTAGAAAACAAGTAAGACTTAACTTTTGACCTCTGTTGTCATTATCAAAACATAGGACTTTTGACCTCTGTTGCCATTATCAAAACACAGGTTTGACTTGGGTGCATTCTGCACCAACATCATGCACTAGCCAGAGGCTTCGAGTAACAATCCGACGATAGGCCTCGGGTATACATCTCCTCGCAAGGAGTGATGAATTCTTTGTAGGTTGTTCAAACATCTTCGGGCACTTCGGCTTATACCCAATCATCCAGGGTCTACACCTCCTTGGAGATGCTTGCTTAAGATGTCAAAGTATAAGTCTCCATGACCAAGATGACTTGAACACTGCAAGTCAAAGGAACATCGCACTTAAGCTGCAGTAAGAAATTCACTGACATATCTATATGTAGACTACCATATAAAGTTTTACAGCCAGTCACTCCAATGAACTAGTTCCCTTAACTAGCATTCATGTTTATCTCCGGACATCTCAATGTCACCAGCCAGTGAGAATCAGCTGATTAGAGAATAACTTATGCTAGTCTCAACAGAATTGATAGTGTCCGTATTTATCAATTCATCAACTAGGGACAATTTCAATACTTCACAATTGCACATGTAGAGATAATCACTAGTTGTGAATTCATCACAAATTCACTCATGCTGTGAATTGTATTGCGGACATTCAGTAAATGAGTTTAAGATCTCAATCAAATACACAAACATGTATACTCAAATAGTGAATATTCATTTATTAGAATAAATGATTACAATCATAAGGCGGTTGCCTTAGGGCACTTCTCTCATATCACTAACAGGAGGAAGTTTCAGATTTCACTTCCAAGCTACGCAAATTGATCACGGAGCTGATTTTTGTTCGATTCTCGAGGGAGGGGGTTCCAAGCTCGATCCTTGTGTGACGGCAAGGAGCAAATCTTGGTGAAGAACTTGAACTGGTGTCAATTAGTTGTAGATTTCATTTCTGAACTCAATTTTGTAACATTCCAGTTTGTTTCATATCGTTTCAGATCGCGTTTCACCTATAGATCGGTCATTCGACCTATCTAGGCAGCACCTGATCGGTCACCAGTCCGATCAGGCTTGTATTTGATCGGTCAGCCGACCGATCAGTTAACCATAGCTACAATTTAGCCTGGTTTTTAAGCATTCAATTCGTATTGAGTGAATTCCCTTTAATTTCTGCAACTTAGTTACAGATTTATTGTTTGCTTGACCTTGAAGTTATTCCAATTTTCAATTCCATAATTTCATATCGAATTGCTTGTCTTTGTTAGGTTAGGTTTTTACAAGTTGCTAGTTTAGTCAATTTCATTTCAAACTATACTCTCATTCTTATTTGCAAAACAAAACCTCCATTCCAATTTGAAAACCCAAAACATTTGACGACAAACAAATTCAAGCTTGATTTAAACACTCACAACTAGTCCTTGGAAAAATACGACCTGAGGCCCCTATTCTACATTTAATTCTGTTAGCCAAGGGTTTTCAGTTTATAAATATCTAAATTTGAGGCTCATTATGACATTAGTATTGGGCTAACATCAATAGATCAGCTTACCGTCCGTCTGGAGAATGTGGAGGCCCAAAAGAAGACAACTCTAACCCGCTAGGCCCGCGCTCGCTCAGGCTTGGACAAGAAGACAGCTGAGGCTAAAGCTTTGGCTGGACAATTGAATGAGTCGGCAGTCGCCCATCTCTTGACTCAGCTATCCCTGACCAACAAAGAGACTGAGTTGGCTGCTAAGGATGAAGCCTTCAAGGTCCTGGTGGCTCATCTAGTAGCTCGGGCCACCGAAGTGACCAAGCGAGATACCGAGATCAATCAGTTGAATGGGGAGCTAGCGGCCTATATGGCAGGAGAACCAGCTCTGCTGGAGGCACATCGCCTGGAATACTTGCAATCGGAGCCTTTCTATCGTCAGTTGGCTCGCCGTACAACAAACATGTTTAAGTATGGCATTCAGAGCACTCTCTAACAACTAAAGGAGGCCAGGCATATCCCTGAGGATCTGCCTCCTAATACTGTGAAGCTGACTCGAGTCCAGGAAGTTGTTCCAGCCAATGCTTTTCCCCCTTTCACTTAAATTGTAATAGTTTTGATTCGACCCACTCGGGTATATACTAGCTTTGACCGCACGTTTAGGCTTAATGCAAGTTTCTTTTTCATCATCAATTTTTTCTCACGCAAATATGTTCTCGTTCGGCTACTTGTTCAATCAATCAATAGGCCTTATCTATCACAATCACTCTTAGCTCGTCACTCATCTCTTCGATGTTCGAGCCTTCTTCCTCATGCAAAGGCTAACTTTAGACGCGGGCTATAGATTGTCTTTAGGATTGTTAACCTCTCGAGTCGGGTTATTCGACCCGGCATCCGACCTTTTGATCGGCAAGTCTTCAAAGTTATAAGTATTCTTCGCTAGGGTTAGGGTCAATGACTCAGTCTCTCTAGCTAGGGCCGCTCTGGACTTCCATCCAACTAGTCAGCCTTATACAGGGTCGTTCCAATGCCAACCCGATCGGGTGCGGTCAGCCACGCCCGATCAGCACCGGGATCGGAAGGTTCGTAGGAGCAAACCCACTTATAACTAGTATGAGCGAGAGTTTGGACGCCGGGCTAAGCCGTCTCGAGCATTATCTTATATTTACAATTAATGTGATTACATGAATTACCCGAGTCCTAGTCATGGTATAGCTTTAGATGTATGGCGCTCCAGGGTCTTCCCAGCCTTTTTCCTAGGGCGACTTGCAAGGATTATGCCCCCGACCCTAGCATCCCAACCAGCAGGAAGGGTCCTCCCCATTGGGGCTCCAGCTTACTCACCTCCCTGACTAGCTTGACTCTTTTCTATACGCGATCGCCGACTTGGAAACTCCAGGGTATGACCTTCTAATTGTACCTTCGCTGCATCCTTTGAAGATAAGCAGTCATTCGGACCGCCACCCTGTCTAGAATTTCTTCGATCA
Source organism: Boesenbergia rotunda (assembly GCA_024364735.1). Taxonomy (NCBI): domain Eukaryota; kingdom Viridiplantae; phylum Streptophyta; class Magnoliopsida; order Zingiberales; family Zingiberaceae; genus Boesenbergia; species Boesenbergia rotunda. Next base: position 352,939 of record JAGFNQ010007519.1, read on the forward strand.
AATCCAACTTCAGATGTCTCTGTTAGAATGTGGCGCTTGCTAGAGGGGGGGGTGAATAGCACTTTTCTTGAACTTTGTCTACAAGATGGTTAGAACAATACAAGCAATATAATGAAAACTATGAATTCCAATGCTAACATAGAGAATTTCCTTGATATCCACCCCGAGAAGTGACTAATCCAAGGATCCACACACAAGCACACTCTCCACTATGAAAAGTCTCCTTCAAGGTGGAGAAAACCTTTACAAGGTTGTCTTCTTCCTCTTTACAAGATGGAATTGAAAGCGAGAGGAAGAACTAATGACTTTTTGCACGAATAGCACTTTGGTACACTTGAGAACCGTACCTTTGTCGTGCCAAAAAATCACCCTTTAAATAGGGTAAAGGACAACTCCATAAGTCATCCAGCCCAATACCAGTCGACTGCCCCTTGGGCAGTCGACTGATCCACCCTTAATTGCTAGCCAACGGCTAACTCCAACGGCTAGTTTTCGGGGTTACTAGTCGACTGTCCCTTGGGTAGTCGACTGATGTCTCGAGAAGGTTAGGCAATCGACTGATATTATCCCAGTCGACTGCCCAGCTTATACAAGCACTCTTTCTCACTTCAACGACCCTCCTTCACGTGTGCCTTTAAGCATACTCTCTTGGCTTGCCTCTTGAAGTCCTCTTCCACCGGCTATCATCCCTCGGATGCGCACACAAGCCTTCCCTTAGCTTGCCTCCATGCCACCCTTCACGTGTGCCCTTTTGAAGTCCACTTTCCAGCTTGCCCTTGGAGTCCTCGTCCCTCGGATAAGTCCTCCATGTGTGATTCTCTAAGTCCTGCAAACTCAATCACACATATCAAATAACAAGATAACACCCTAACCTTAACCATGTTGACACACACATCAAAACCATGATCTTTCCGATCAACCTTGGGTCGATTGCCCCAACAATCTCCCCCTTTTTGATGTGTGGCAATATGTTTAAGTTAGGGATAAAACAACAGCAAATAACAGCAATTAAAAAGCAAGACATAGTAAAAACCAAGAGGTAAACTCCCCCTTAACCTATGCCTTCTCCCATTTTCAATTCTTATCATAAACCAAGTTTAAACCAAAAGTTTAATTTACAAACCTAACTTAAACCACCCATTCTCCCCCTTTGACACCATCAAAATGATTGCCCTAAGCAATACTCACCCATGGCATCGAATGAGAGTATGTCTTATTTCTGAAAATTTCTCAGTATTTTGAATTCAGTCGTGTGTCAGTCTGAATTACAGGATTCTGAGCCGAATTTCAGAAACTCCCCAAAAATTCTTGAAAATTCTAAAAATTGTGAAAATTTACAAGCATGTTTCATATGATATACTTTGACAGGAAAAAAATATCAGTTCATGAAAAATTCAAACATGCTTGGCATTTTGACTAATGTTCGAATTTCTTGAAAAACTCTAATTTTGTATCAAAGTTTCAACCTAGTTTTGCAATCATACATATTCCAAGCTTATGGCAAAACATATAAAACACTGAATGGTTTTCAAATGTTTAAAATGTCCAACCATGATCTTTGGGCAAGATGTCCATTAATTAAACACTTACTTTCCCCATGATTGGTCTATTTTTCATAATTTGATACATCTCATAACCCAACACTATGTCATAAGCACATGTGAATCATTTGTATCATCCTAATGGATCAAACATCACCTTCCTATTGTATTACCCCAAGGTCTATCCTATACTTCTACAAAACACATACCAAGGCCCCTTCTTAAGGATGTGAACTTCGCTTCGGGAAGAGGCTTGGTAAATATATCGACAAAGTTTGACTTTAACTCAACATAGTGCAAATCTATGTCATCCCTTGCCACATGATCCCTAATGAAGTGATGCTTCACTTCAATGTGTTTTGTTCTAGAATGGTGAACCGGATTTTTAGTTAAGTTAATTGTACTTACATTATCACATAAAACCTTGACCTTGGAGTAATGTAACTCATAATCCTCTAAGGTATGCATGATCCAAAGTAGTTGAGACACACAACCACCCATTACCACATATTCAGCCTCCATTGTTGATAGGGTAACACATGGTTGTTTCCTACTACTCCAACTAACTAAAGATGACCCAATAAATAGACATCCTCCACTAGTACTCTTCGTATCTAGTTTACAACCTGCATAGTCTGAATCGGTGTATTCAAAAAGTTCAACATTTGCGGTTCTAGGATACCAAAGTCCGACATTAAGAGTACCCTTAATATACCTTAAAATTCTCTTGACTACCACTAGATGAGACTCTTTGGCACATGATTGGTACCTTGCACACATACCTACCGCAAATAATATATCGGGTCTACTAGCAATTAGGTACAATAAACTACCAATCATGCTCCTATATTATTTTGAATCTACCATTTTACCTTCAAGATCATTATCCATTTTGACATTTGTTCCTATAGGGGTAGATGCTACCTTAGCATTTTATAGTCCAAATTTCTTAATGATTTCCTTAGCATATTTAGTTTGATACACATGAGTCCTTTCATTTGTTTGTTTAACTTGTACGACTAAAAAGTAAGTCAATTCTCACACAAGACTCATCTCAAATTCATTTTCCATATATTTAATAAACTCATGGAGAAATTCACTATTTGTGGACCCAAAAATAATATCATCCACATAAACTTGGGCCACAAAGATGTCCCTATCCTTAGATTTTAGGAATAAAATTGGATCAATTGTGCCTCTCCTAAAACCCTTGGATACTAAGAATGATGAAAGTCTTTCATATCAAGCCCGGGGAGCTTGTTTCAATCCATACAAGGCTTTTATTAATTTGAAGACATGCCTAGGGTAATTTGGGTTTTCAAACCCGGGTGGTTGCTCTACATATACCTCTTCCTTAATGACCCCATTAAGGAATGTCGACTTCACATCCATTTGGTGAAGTGTAAAACCCATGTGAGCGGCATATGCTAATAAAATCCTAATAGACTCAAATCTAGCTACGAGGGCATATATCTCATCATAGTCAAGGCCCTCTACTAGATTAAACCTCCTAGCTACCAACCTAGCTTTGTTTCTAGTTATCTTTCCTTTATCATCTAGCTTGTTCCTAAAGACCCATCTAGTGGTGACAATGGTATAATCATTGGGCCTAGGAACTAACTCTCATACTTCACTCCTTTCAAATTGATTCAACTCCTCTTGCATTGTTGGACCCAATCCACATCACCTAATACCTCATCAATAGATTTCGGTTCTAATTGAGAAATCAAGGTAATTTGACTACTTTGTTCCTTAAAGTAAGACCTAGTCTTCACCCCTTGAGTGACATCACCCACTATTTGGTCAATGGGATGATCTTGGTTATGTCGTAAGGGCCTATAGATTATGGGTTCATTGGCTACATGATACTCATCCTCTAGTGCACTTCTCTCTCCCCCTTGATCATTGCCCCCCAAATGTAGGTTTTGAATTTCTTGGGCAAGGGGTTGACTTTCTTCTATGTCCTTATCAATAGAAGATTTCCTAGGGTAGGTGTTGGTAGACTCATCGAACTCTACATTGGATGACTCCTTAATTATCTTGGTCCTTTTGTTATATACCCTATATCCCCTACTAGTGGATGAATACCCAACCAAAATCCTCTCATCCGCCTTAGATTCAAACTTCCTCAAATCATCCTTGGTGTTTAAAATGTAAACCTTACATCCAAAAATCCTAAAGTAGTGAACTTGTAGAATTCTCCTATTCCACAACTCAAATGGAGTTTTTCCTAAAAAACTATGAATTAAGACCCGGTTTTGGATGTAACAAGCAGTATTTACCGCTTCGGCCCAAAAGTAGCTAGGAAGAGAATATGCATTAAGCATAGTCCTAGTGACCTCTTGTAGGGCTTTATTTCTTCTTTCTACCACACCATTTTGTTGAGGGGTTCGTGGGCATGAAAATTCATGCTTGTACCCATTTTCTAAACAAAATTGTCAGAAGTTTGAATTTTCAAACTCCCCACCATGGTCACTCCTAATTCGGTTAATCTTGAGGTGTTTTTCATTTTCAACCCTCTTACTAAAACCTATGAAAATTTTTAAGGTATCATCCTTATGTTTCATGAAAAATACCCAAGTAAATCTAGAAAAATCATCTACAATTACCAAACATTATTTACTCCCTACTAATGAGGGAGTACTATGACAATCAAATAGGTCCATATGCAATAATTCTAAAGGTAAAGTAGTGCTAGTTAAGGTTTTACCTTTGTGTGATGATTTTGATTGCTTACCCTCTTGGCATGCATCACACATCTTAGTTTTTCATACTTGATCATGAGAAGCCCCTTCACCAACTCCTTCTTGGCAACTCTTGCAATATTCTTCATGTTGATGTGCCCAAGTCGCCGGTGTCACAACCATCCTTCTTCTTCTTTAGATATGAAACACTTAGAAAAATTGTTAGAAGCATAAGCAACATTAAGATAATAAAGTTTAGCCTCTCTATATCCTTCTAGCATAACATTTTCGGAACCGTTTTGTTTAATTAGACACTTTCTAGCATGAAACTCAACCCTATATCCCGCATCACAAAGTTGACTCACACTAAGTAAATTAAGCTCCATATCTTTGATTAAAAGAACTTTATGGATAGTGATTGTAGGAGAACCTCAATGTTGCACCTACCAATTATTTTAAGTTTCCCACTATTTCCAAAAGATACGGTTCCTTCTCTTAGATAGCCAAGGGTGGTGAATTTGCTCACATCTCCGGTCATATGTCTTGAACACCCGCTATCTACTATCCACATATTTGAGGCTTCCTTCACCTTCACCTATACAACACGAAAAATACAAGCTTTTGGTACCCAAATGCTAGTTCCACAAGAATTATTTAAATACTTCTTTGGTACCCAAGCCTTCTTTGCATTTCCCTTAACACCTTGTCTCCTAGAGGCACCCTTCCTACCCATAAGTGAAACAAAAGCTACCTGCTTGGTTTTTGGCCTATAACCTATCTCGGCTTTGTTGTACATGGCTCTTTGGATATTTATGATCATATCAAGGTTGCTAGAGCCAACTTGAAATTTCCTAAGTGCCTTGGTTAGGTCCTTCTACCTTTTCCCTTAGTTCCCTATTTTCTTTTTCCAAACATGAATCATTTGACATGGTAGAGGGAGCATGCAAATTGTCCTTAGGTTTCATGGATTCTAATTTAAGAATGCAAACTTCATTCTTTAATTCTTTAACCTTTCTCCTAGCCTTAGCCAAATCATGATTTGTACTAGTAATAATTTTGATAAGAGTAGAGGAGGGTAAGCTATATGCCTCACTTATCGATACATCGGATTCGGATGATGAGCCTTCACTTTCATCTTCACTACTTGAACTCCTCTCATCTTCAGATGTCTCCAAGTTGTCCACTCCTATTAGTGCGAAGTGTGACACGTGATCTTCTTCTTCCTCCAAGATGATGGATCATCCCAAGTAGCTTTTAGGTTTGTGGCACTCTTCCTTTTTTCTTTTGACTTCCTCTTGTCACCTTTCTTCTTCTCCCCCTTCATTTCATCCCTTTTCTTTAATTGCGGGCACTCATTCTTCATGTGGCTCTCTAGATGTCAATTATAGCAAATGATGTCCTTCCCTTTGCTCTTACTTCTTGACCATTTCCTACCATAAGACTTGTTAGAAAAATTTTTAAAAGCTCTTCTCATTTTCCTTACCATGTAAGCTTCTTGGTCACTGATGACTAGCCCGATATCAAGTGTCATGAATGAGCCTCAAATTTAGATATTTATAAGTTGAAAATCCTAGCTCACAAAATTAAAGTGTAGTACAGGGGCCTCAAGTTGTATTTTTCCAAGGACTAGTTTAGGATGTTTAACTTAAGCTTGAAAATTGTCGTTTAATGTTTTTGGGTTTTCAATTAAGATTGGGGAGTTGTTTTGTGACAAAGAATGAAAATACAGCTGAAACAAAGTGAATTCAACTAAGCAAGAATTAGCTAGGAAATTATGAAAACTAAACTTATCCTACTTGGACATTAAGCAATTCAATACGAGTTTATGAAATTGAAAGACAAATCTAGCATCAGAGACAGGCAAACAATAAATCAGTAGCTAAATTGCAGAAATGAAACTTAATTCATGCACTACAAACTGAATGTAAGAAATAGGGCTGAAAGGTGCTGGAAAACTACTTGATCGGCCGACAGACCGATCAGGTACAAGTCTGATCGGTCGACAAACCGATCAGATTCTGTCTGGGTCGGTCGAACAGACCGATCAATAGCTGAAAACTGATGAAGAACTGAGACAGATTCGACACAATTGAAACTAAACAGTTACTCAAAACAGAATTGACAAAAATGAACATCAGATCATCAATTTCACCAAGACTCCCTTCTTGCCGTCACACAAGAATCGGCTAAAAACCCTCCAGCTCGACAAATCAACAGAAACCAACTCCCGTGATCGATCTGCGTCGGCTTGATGTGTAGCTGCGATTTCCTTCCGATCTCTTCACCTTCGATGAACTGGTTGGCGAAATCGCTCAGAATCCCTCAGTAGCCCTCAGAAAACCCCTCCGAACGCTCCGATGGTTCCGATGGATGAAGACAGCAGCAATCAGATAAGATAGATCAGTGAGGACAAAGCTCCAGTCGAAACCCTCTCCCGAGCTCACTTCAGCTACGAAGTTGAATGCAAACTTCACCGGAAAGTTGATCTCGATGATTCGGAAACTTGGAAAAACTCAGCTCTGATGTGGCCGCGCGATCAGATGAAGAAAACTACGAAGAACAGTGAAGAACAGCGAAGAACAGACGAGGAACAAAAAGAGCGCGACCCTGCGACTACACCAGATCTGATCGAACTGAGTTCTGTTTTATTAGTTAGCAATGAACGACTGTGATCATCCTTGCTGCATCCGACGGTCAGATCTGCTCTGATCTGAACCAAACCTTCCAGATCTCCATCAATGATCCTGATCTACTTCTCGTTAGCTTGGATCAATCAGATCTGCAACGGATGGCTCAGATCTCTCTGCCTCTTGAATGGACGGTTAAAACTCCCCTTTAGCTTGATCCGACGGTCAGATGGGCTCTGATTTGGTTCAAAGCTTTAGATCTTGATCTATGGACTTGATTCGCTCTATCTTAGGATCGGATTGATCAAAAGCTGAAAGACGGCTCAGATCACCCCGTTTCTTGCTCGGACGGCCCACGTTGATCCATCTCTTGATCCCCTTGATCGAAGCCAATTCTGAGCTCGGATTTGATCTAATCTAATCTAGATCCATGATCATTCGAAGCCTGTAAAATTAGATTCAAATTTAATGACAAAACATCTCAAATATGCAAAGATCTGAATCCAAAGTTAAAATAGAAGCAACTCATGGATCCTAATATAAATGCAAGCTTAAGCATATAAAAAGGAGTCAAAACATGGATTTGAGAGCCTAAAATGATTAACAAAATAGTAATTATCAGTCACTATCCATGGAAGCACTAGACTCCTCCGACTCGGATGATGAGGAGTAGATGATCTTCTTCTTCTCCTTCTTCTTTTTCTTTTCCTTTTCTACAATAAACGCTACACTTTTTCTTTAGAAGAAATGTTAGCTTGCTCATGTAACTCAAATTCACAAAATAAATAGTCTAACTTTACCGTAGAGAGATCCCTTGATACTTTGTAGGCATCAACCATTGATGCCCACAATGTAGTCCTAGGGAATAATTGTAAAACATAGCTCACGAGATCTCAGTTTTCAACCTTTTCACCAATTACATGGAGCTCGTTGATTATTTCTTTGACTCTTCCATGTAGTTGGTTTACCGTCTCGTTAGCCTTCATTGTGAGCGATTGTATTTGGGCAAACAAGAGGTCCTTCTTTGCCCTTCTTGACTCATTGGACCCTTCGTTGAGTTCAACGAGCTTGTCCCAAAGTTCCTTGGCGCTCTTGAAAGACCCCACCTTGTTTAGTTGTTCCTTTGATAATCCGCATTGAAGCGTTGTGGTGGCCTTCGCATTGGCTTGCACCTTCCTCATTACCTCCTTGGTCCAATTCCTCATCGGTAGTGGCTCTCCTTGTTCATTGACGGGCACATCGAAGCCATCTACAACACTCATCTAATTTTCAATATCGTTCATTAAGTAGTACTCCATCCTACCTTTCCAATAGGCGAAGTCATTTCAGTCGAAAAACAGTGGCATTGCGGTGCTATAGACCTCTTGAAATGCCATTTCTTGATACTCCGGTCGACGGTGAGTTCACCCGAAGTGAACCGGCTCTTATACCACTTGTTAGATCATGGCGCTTGCTAGAGGGGGGGGTGAATAGCACTTTTCTTGAACTTTCTCTACAAGATGGTTAGAACAATACAAGCAATATAATGAAAACTATGAATTCCAATGGTAACACAAAGAATTTACTTGATATCCACCCCGAGAAGTGACTAATCCAAGGATCCACGCACAAGCACACTCTCCACTATGAAAAGTCTCCTTCAAGGTGGAGAAAACCTTTACAAGGTTGTCTTCTTCCTCTTTACAAGATGGAATTGAAAGCGAGAGGAAGAACTAATGACTATTTGCACGAATAGCACTTTGGTACACTTGAGAACCGTACCTTTGTCGTGCCAAAAAATCACCCTTTAAATAGGGTAAAGGACAACTCCATAAGTCATCCAGCCCAATACCAGTCGACTGCCCCTTGGGCATTCGACTGATCTACCCTTAATTGCTAGCCAACGGCTAACTCCAACGGCTAGTTTTCGGGGTTACCAGTCGACCGCCCTTTGGGCAGTCGACTGATGTCTCAGGAAGGTTAGGTAGTCGACTGATATTATCCCAGTCGACTGCCCAGCTTATACAAGCACTCTTCCTCACTTCAACGACCCTCCTTCACGTGTGCTTCAATCATACTCCCTTGGCTTGCCCCTTGAAGTCCTCTTCCACCGGCTATCGTCCCTCGGATGCGCACACAAGCCTTCCCTTGGCTTGCCTCCATGCCACCCTTCACGTGTGCCCTTTTGAAGTCCACTTCCCCGGTTGCCCATGGAGTCTCTTCCCTCGGCTCTCGTCCCTCGGATAAGTCCTCCATGTGTGATTCTCCAAGTCCTGCAAACTCAATCAGACATATCAAATAACAAGATAACACCCTAACCTTAACCATTTTGACACACATCAAAATCATGATCTTTCTTATCGACCTTAGGTCGATTGCCCCAACAATCTCTTCTCTGCATTATCTTCTCTATAAAGGTGCCTCCGATCAGACTCACACCCCACCTCCATTGGGACTACGACCTCATTCCCATACACCAGTTGAAAATGGGTACAGCCTGAGCTTTCTTTGGGAGTGGTTCGCTGAGCCCATGGGACACTAGGTAACTCATTGACCCATGTCCCACCCATATGATCTAGGTTGGTTTTGAGGCCCTGCAAGATTTCCCAATTGGCGACCTCCGCCTGACCGTTGATCTGGGGGTAAGCTACCGAGATGAATGCTTGCTTGATTCCATAGGTTGCACACAATTCTTGAATTTTCCGACCCTGGAATTGCCGACCATTATCCGAGACCAGCTTATGCGGTATCCTATATCTAGATAGAATGTTCTACCATAGGAATTTGGTGACTGCCTGCTCGATGTTCCAAGCCAGAGCTTCCGCTTCCACCCACTTAGAGAAATAATCGACGGCTACTAGTAGAAATTTCTTCTGAGCAATTGCGACAGGGAAGGGTCCTACTATATCCATGCCCCACTGATCGAAAGGGCAAGACACAGTGGATGCCCTCAAAACTTCAACTGGTCGATGAGAGATGTTTTGATGCTTCTGACAGGAGACACAGGAAGTGACCATCTGATCCGCATCCCGTTGTAGTGTTGGCCAGAAGAACCCCGCTAATAGCACCTTCCGGGGCATTGACCGACCCCCTGAATGACTGCCACAAGATCGTAAATGTATTTCTCTCAGCACGTAATTTGCATCTTCCTCCCCTTTACATTTGAGCAGCGGTCGAGAGAAAGCTCGCATGTATAAGGTATCTCCTACCAAGGTGAATCTAGTTGCCCGCTTCTTCAACAAATGATCTTGTTCGGGATGGGACGGGAGAGTTCCCTGTTGCAAATAAGATATGAGTGGAGCCCTCCAGTCGCCTTCCACCTCCTCCTCCCTCTCAACATGAGCCACCAGCATAACCTGAGGCAAAGGATGGGTGAAGACCCAAGGAGTGATGGCACTGGCTAACTTAGCTAACTCATCGGCCTTTAGGTTGTCTTCTCAAGGAATTTGGAGTATATGTACTTACTGAAACCCGACTTTCAATTGCTCATATGCATTCACATAGGTTTGCAGCCATTCACTGTTTATCTCAAACTGTCCGGCTAGCTGTCGAATCACAAGTTGAGAACCTGAGTGAAGCATGACCCGGGTAGCTCCCACGTGTCGAGCAGCTTGTAACCCGGCCAGGAGAGCTTCATACTCTGCTTCGTTATTAGTAGCCCGATACTCCAGCCGCACAACTAGGTGGAGGTGATCCCCCTTTGGGGATATTAAGAGAATTCCGATACCGCTTCCTGATCGAGTAACAGAGTCGTCTACATAGACCTTCCATGTTTCTTCTTCTTATTCGATGTGCAGCTCACTAAGAAAGTCAGCCAACGCCTAAGCCTTAATAGTAGCCCGGGGTAGGTACTGGATGTCATACTCGCTTAATTCCATGGTTTATTTGATCATTCGACCGGAGGCCTCCGGATTGACAAATACTTTCGCGAGGGTGATATTAGTCAACACCCGACTGGGATGAGCTAAGAATAAGGACGCAGACGCCGAGCTGTCAACACAAGCACATAAGCCAACTTCTTGAGTGTGTTATACCTACACTCGGATTCTTTTAGCAGATGCCCAAAGAAGTAAATGAGTTGTTTCTCAGCCTCCTTTTGTTTTACAAGCACTGCACTCACTGCCCCCTCCGTGGTCGAGAGGTATACATACAAAATCTCTCCCTCTTCAGGCTTGGGCCAAGACAGGCAGCCTAGCAAGATAAGACTTTAATTCTTCAAATGCCCAATCACACTCGACATCCCACTGGAACTTGGTGGCCTTGCGTAGGGTCATGAAGAAGGGCAGGCTGTGATCGGCCAACTGGGAAATAAAGCGAGAGAGAGAGCTGCGATCCTCCCAGTCAGTCGCTGAACATTCTTCAGATTTCTAGGTGGTGGCATGTCTAACACAACCTTCATTTTGCTGGGGTTAGCTTCGATGTCTCGCTCAGTCAGGATGTAACCCAAGAACTTCCCACTTCTTGCTCCGAACAGGCATTTGGCTAGGTTTAATTTCAGACCATACCTTCTTAGGGTGCGGCAGGTCTCCTCCACATCCACTATCAAGTCTGCCACCCGAAGGGATTTGATGAGAATGTCATCCACATACACCTCAATGATTCTCCCCAACTGCTCCTTGATTACCTTGTTCATCAATCGCTGATATGTAGCTCTAACGTTCTTCAATTCGAACAGCATGACTGTGTAACAATAGGTGCCCTCGGATGTAATGAAACTGACCTTTTCCTGATCGCTAGGAGACAGTGACACTTGATGATATTGTTGGGATCTTCAGGTGAAATAAACACAAAAACGCAGCGGAAATAAGATCCCTCGAGCGATCCATGCGAAAGAAAAACTCGTACGAAATCATCTATCTAATAGATCTATCTAAAGTGTATACCTTTGGAGCGTGCCCTTACGTTTATCCCACTCGTCCAAGCGTCGCCGGATCTCTTGCACGTTCAAGTGTCCGTGCCTCTATTCGTATCCACACGAACACGATATCTCTACTTCGGAGAAGAACTACCTTAGTTGTGCTAGCAACTTGAGGTAGTTCACAAAACACCAAGAACCCAAGATGTGGGTTTCGGCCAAGATGGAGAAGAGAAGGAAGAGGGGAAAGAAAATGAGAAGTTGTCATCCAAATGACAAGGGACAAACTCTTTTATACTCATATCAAGAAGAGTTTTTGCCTTTTAAACTTCCCTTCATTAAACATTTTAATGTAACTCTCTAACTTTTCATGTAACTCTCTAATGGTGAGAAACTCTCCATCTTCCTCTCTTATTAATTCATTAAACATTTTAATGAATTAATATTTCATCCAAATGTGGTTGAGTCTAATCTAAATGAGTTTAACTCAAATTAGATCTTGTAACGACCCAGAAAATTTTCTTAATATTTATTTAAAATATTGAGCATGTCTAGATAATTTTCCGAGGAACCTAGGAATATTAATGCGAACTTTGGTCTAGAAAATCCATATTTTCTCATTTAAATTGAGAAAACTAAGTACTAATGGGCCTTATGTGGGCTTTTTAGTACCATGATTATAGGTGGATTTTAGGGAATAATTAGTATAAATATAAATAGAATTTCATTAGGCATATTAACATGATTATGGGTAAGTCTTGGCCTAATTTTTCCTATTTTAATGGAGAAATTAGAGAAATTAGGTACTAATGAGCTTTAAAGGGGCTCCAAAAATGGGTATTAATTAGGTAAAATGAATATAAATATAAAAGAATTTTATTTAGGAATATTAGCATAATTATGGGGGATTTTAGGGGATTTTCGGAATTTAGGAAAATAAAAATAATAAGATAAATGAAATAAAAATAAAATAAAAATAAAGGTGGATGAGCCAAGGATTGAACCTTGGACCTCTTGTACAACCATGTATGCACTAACCAACTCACCTAGCAAGGTATTGTTAGGAGGGAATAAAGTGGATATTGGTTAAGACATAGAAGAAGATGAAGAGTCATGGAGAGACTCTTCATTTGCCTCCTTAATGGGCTATAAAAGGGGGGTTTTGGGAGTTACCTCTTCTTCCCATTACTTGCATTTTCGAAAACTCTTCCTCCCCTCATCCTAGCCGAACACCCAAGGAAGGGTTCTCCCTTGGAAAAGCTCCACAAGAGGTCTTATCTCCAAGATCTAAGAGTTTTCCAAGGATACAAGGACAAGGAGGCAAGGATCCAAAGATTTTGCAATCTTCTTCTTCTTCCAAGGTTTGAAAAATCAAAAAACTCAAGGTAAGACTCCCTCACCTGTGGTATAATAGTTTCTTATGATTTCCATGATTTTTAGCATGATATATTCGTTGGTTTGTGGATTTGGTGTTGAAAGAAACAAAAACGAAGAACCCTTGGTGTATGGGTTTCGGCCACAATATTTTAGGGTTCAAAAATGATGCCAAAAATCTTGATAATGTTATTTAATGTTCCCTTATGATGTTTATAGGTTAAGTATAATTTTTGGGAATTTTTGGAGTAACCTAGGACACCCTAGGGTTTCGGCCAACATGAAAGAAACAAAAACCAAGAACCCTAGGTGTATGGGTTTCGGCCACAATATTTTAGGGTTCAAAAATGATGCTAAAAATCTTGATAATGTTATTTAATGTTCCCTTATGATGTTTAGAGGTTAAGTATAATTTTTAGGAATTTTTGGAGTACCCTAGGACACCCTAGGGTTTCGGCCAACATGAAAGAAACAAAAACCAAGAACCCTAGGTGTATGGGTCTCGGCCACAATATTTTAGGGTTCAAAAATGATGCTAAAAATCTTGATAATGTTATTTAATGTTCCCTTATGATGTTTAGAGGTTAAGTATAATTTTTGGGAATTTGTGGAGTACCCTAGGACACCCTAGGGTTTCGGCCAACATGAAAGGAACAAAAACCAAGAACCCTAGGTGTATGGGTTTCGTTCACAATATTTTAGGGTTCAAAAATGATGCTAAAAATCTTGATAATGTTATTTAATGTTCCCTTATAATGTTTAGAGATTAAGGATAATTTTTGGGAATTTTTAGAGTACCTTAGGATAACCTAGGGTTTCGGCCAACAACAAGAACCCTTGTGTAGGGTTGGGTTTAAAACCTCAAGTGTTTGTTTTATGTATTGTCATGATATAAGGGAGATGGAGTTTATTTATGAATGATATGTATGTATGTCATGTCTTATGAATGATATGCCATGTTTTATGAATAATATGCATGTATGTCATGTCTTATGAATGATACGTATGTATGCCATGATTTATGAATAAGATGTATGTATGTCAAGTCTTATGAATGAAGTTAAAGTACATGCCTTTAAGGAACAGCTATGATGTTAAGTATGATGAATGAATGATGATGAATGACAAGTATGATGAATGAATGATGATGAACGACAAGTATGATGAATGAAAGATGATGCTTATGTCTTTAAGGCATAAATATGCTAAACGGCACGGTCGATGGTTGACGGTACGACGGTCGAGAGGACCGGTAAATGGGCCGGTAGACGGGCCGAGCCGTAACAAGTTATGCTATGTTAAGTATTCCATGAATGTCTCATGAATGATGAAGCATGTAAAGTATTTTACTTTATGAATGGGCTTGTACCGGACCGAAGTATGGGTCCAAGGGATGGGCACCTTAAGAACGCCCCGGTTCTGGACTACCGACTATGCTGTCCACGGTTCTGGCACTACCGAAGCTGTGCAACAGGGATGGGCACCTTAAGAACGCCTCGGTTCGGGGACTACCGACTATGCTGTCCTTACCCTAGTAGGTCGAGGCTAGCTACCTCGTATTTACTTAGGGATGCGCGCTTATGATGTATGTATGTGGTACAAGCCAGGGCCCCAATGATATGATGATTATGTTTAAGCATTTAAAAGTATGTTTTAAAAGTTAAGCATCCTTATGTATATGCATTCCACACATGCATCCATTCATGTTATGCATTATGTTATGAAAAGTATGTTTATGAAAAGTATGTTTATGAAAAGTATGTTTAGGAAAAATTATGTTTATGCAAAGTATGTTCATGTTGAGTTATGATGCCATGATTTATTTATGTTTATGCCATGATGTAATTATGTTTAGGCCATGATTTATTTATGTTTATGCCATGATGTAATTATGTTTCGGCCATGATTTATTTATGTTTATGCCATGATGTAATTATGTTTATGCCATGATTTATTGATGTTTATGCCATGATGTAATTATGTTTATGCCATGATTTATTTATGTTTATGCCATGATGTAATTATGTTTATGCCATGATTTATTTATGTTTATGCCATGATTTAATTATGTGATGCTAAGTTAGAATGCTAGGATTTTATTTATGTTTATGTTAAGTTAGAATGCCATGATGATATGCTAGATAGGTTGATCTACACCTTATGTTTATGTTTATACCATGTTTCATGCCATGTTAGGAATGTCTAATGATGAGTATGTTTATCCCATGCTTTATGCTACGATAGGAATGTTGATTATGTCTATGCTTATGTTTATGCTTTATGCCATGATAAAAATGTTTAATCATGTTTATGCTTATGTTTATGCTTTATGCCATGATAAAAATGTTTAATCATGTTTATGCTTATGTTTATGCTTTATGCCATGATAGGAATGTTTAGTTATGTTTATGGTTATGCCATGTACCATGCCATGTAAAGTTTAAGTAGGTTTATGTATATGCTTCAGGTTTAAGACTAAATGATGATTATGTTTCTTATGATTATGAATGAAAGACGAATGGTTTTAGTGAGTAGGAAAGAGTTTTACTAAGCCTGTGTGCTTATAGTCTTTTTCCCTTATACCGCAGATCATGCAAGGGGACAGTAAGGAAGCAGCAGGAGGGCAAGAACAATGTGTGCGATAGTGACTTGGCCCAGGAAATCATATGTTTACCGTTTAAGCCAGAACATTACTTTTGACATATCTATGCTTGAATAATGACTCATGGAACTTTATGTTATGATATGACATGATATGATGCCTAAGTTCAAAGTGAACCTTATAATATAAGGTTATGTATGACATGATATGATGCTTAAGTTCAAGGTTAATATGCTAAGGTTCCTATGTCATTAAGTTAAGAATGTTAGTAGGGCATGTATAAGTTAAAGTTATAATCCGCTGCCTTATGATGTCTACATGCCCTAAGTATGTTAACGTAACGCCGCTTAGGAAAAAAAAAAGCGGGCGTTACAGATCTCAATCCATAATCCAATTGGATTCACTTGAGTCTAACTCAATTAATCCAATTTTGATTAAATCTTAGCCAAACCAAGATAAATTAATCTCCGAAGCATCGTGTCCTTAGTGTGTGACCCAATAGGCTCTCGTAACGTTGGTAATGTGTCTAAACCAATTTAGACACAAAAGCAATGAGCGGCATCTAGCAATGCATCAATGCTACCCAAGTAACAAGAAAGTCGAGATCCGACTTAACCTCCGTGACTATGGCAATGTATGACCTTGTCCTTCTATCCTCGATATCTAGATTGACCAATAAGGCATAGATCGTGTCATCCTTGATCAATCTTTGTGTTTCTTGATCCCCGAGTAGACTCACTCAAACAATTGAGCTTAATATCTCATATTGACTCAATTGAGCATGACCATGCGTTTTAGCAGTCCTACTAAATCAAGGGGCCCACAGATATCACTCCCGTCATATGGGAGGGATAGATCCCATCAATATCACTCACATCCCTCCGCATAATTCATTGCATGCCCAGTGATCGCCTTTATAGTCTACCCTGTTACGGGTGACGTTTGACGATACCAAAGTACATAACTCTTTATGTAGGGAACCGTAGTGACTTCAGGTCTAAGGACTATTCATACCAATAGTCACATGAGAAAGTTTATGACACTCATATGACAATCTATGAAACTTTCTCATGGCGGGGTCATTCAGTACGCATTCTCCAATGTATACCCATGTGTCAACTTGATATCACATATCCATGACTTGTGAGCTCAAGTCATCAGTTGACCTACATGCTAGTCTCCATGTATTAATATTGTCCTTGAATATTAATACTTGACTAGGAATGTTTTAGAGTAGTGTTCTCTACATCATCTCACTATCGATTCAACCAATTGATATAATGTAGATAAGAACCTACTACCCAAGGACATTATTATACTTAGTTATTTGGCACAAATACAAAGTAAGTATAATAACCAAACATGCCTTTATTAATAATAGAATATGATACAAAATGTCCCTAGTCAATCATCATATAATTGGCTCTAGGGCTCCTACTAACAATCTCCCACAAGCACTAGTGTCAATCACTGTAGTATCTAATACCGAGTGACCTGGTATGACCATCATGCTTCTTTTGTGCCAAAGCCTTGGTCAAAGGATCTGCGATGTTAGAATCTGTTAGTGATATGAGAGAAGTGTCCTAAGGCAATCGTCTTATGATTGTAAACATTTATTTTAATAAATGAAAATTCACTATTTGAGTATACATGTTTGTGTATTTAATTTGGATCTTAAACTCATTTACTGAATGTCTGCAATACAATTCACAGCATGAGAGAATTTGTGATGAATTCACAACTATTGATTATCTCTAAATGTGCAATTGTGAAGTATTGAAATTGTCCCTAGTCGATGAATTGATAAATACGGACACTATCAATTCTGTTGAGACTAGCATGGGTTATTCTCTAATCAGCTGATTCTCACTGGCAGGTGTCATTGGGATGTCCGGAGATAAACATGAATGCTAGTTATGGGAACTAGTTCATTGGAGTGACTGACTGTAAAACTTCACATGGTAGTCTACATATAGACATGTCAGTGAAGTTCTTACTACAGCTTAAGTGCGATGTTCCTTTGACTTGCGGTGTTCAAGTCATCTTGGTCATAGAGACTTATACTTTAACATCTTAAGCAAGCATCTCCAAGGAGGTGTGGACCCAGGATGGTTGGGTATAAGCCGAAGTGCCCGAAGATGTTTGAACAACCTATAAAGGATTTACCACTCCTTGCGAGAAGATGTATACCCAAGGCCTATCGTCGGATTGTTACTCAAAGCCTCTGGCCAGAGCATGACATGTTTAGAGTATGAGTCTCTTAAATACATGAGAGTAATTAGAAATCCAAAGGACGAGAAAGACATAACTTGGGCTAGGTGTGACGTAGTCAGCCTAGTGGGGACTGACACATATAGACCATGTCCTGAACCAAGTGGGTATAAGATGGTGAAGGGAATGAGGCACGATTATTAGAGCTGCTGAAGAGTTTCAGAATTACTTCTGAGGTCAACCGTTGATCTTTCGATTAATTGGGGATCATGATGTACTACTAGGTGTCACTCATGATCGTTCTATAATTGGTTAATTATAGACGGCCAACATAAATCGAAAGCCTATTTAGTCACACGCACAACGAGTAATCCGAGGGATTTAAAACGAGTTGAAAATTAGATTTTCCGATCAATAGAAATAAGTCGAATCTGAATTTATCAGAGGCGCATCGGAAGCTTAAAATGGATAAGTCTTTTGAAGGCTTATTGGGCGAATTAAATAAGTTTAATTCGCGAGGAGGCGGCTTGGTTTGGCCGACCAAAGAGGGTCTCCAACCCCTTTGGTTTGGCCGGCCACCACTTGGAGGGAAACCAATTTATTTGGTTTAAATTATAAAAAAAATCAAGTGCGATTTGTTTTATAAAATTATGGATAAAGAAATTTATATAAATAAATTTATATAAAAGAAACTTTATATAAAGAAATTTATAGAAAGAAATTTATAGAAATTTATTCTTTTTATGGAAATTAAAATGAACCATGGATTGGTTTATTTTATTTTATAAAATCAATTATGAATTGATTTTTCCATGATAAGAAAATTTGTATAATAAATTTCTTGGATAATTTTATTCCATAATAAAAGGGGAGACATGGTTGTTTTTATTATAAATTAAGTTATAATAAAAACTTGGCATAACGGAATAATTCATAGAAAAATTTATAAGATAAATTTCTTATGAATTCCGTTAAAAGGGAGACTTGGCGATGGAGAGGCTACTATATAAAGGAACCAAGGTAAGGCTTGAATTCCAATCAAGAGATCAAGTAGCAAGCCCTCTCTCTCTCTCCTTTTCTCCCTCTCCTTTCCTCTAGGGCCGGCGCCCTCTCCTTCTTCTAGGGCCGGCGCCTTCTCGACCCTCTAGGGCCGGCGCCCCCTTCTAGTTGCCGTGAGCCATCTCCACCAAAAAGGTGCCGAAGAAGAAGAAGAAGCGGGTCGCATCTCCTTCCTTTCCCCGGAATCTTGATTCCTTAACTTGGTGGTTAGTTTTCCATCTCTCTCTTTTGATATTCTTGTCGTGCCTTTGGAGAATCTAGTAGTTCTTATCGGCACGAAACTCGTGGCTTTGCGAAGTCATCCCGAAGAGAACTCGGCGTGGACGCGAATAGAGGTAGAGCTTCCAAGGGACGCTACGGTTGGATCTCGTCCCTTACTTCGAGTTACGCGAGGTATTGAGTAAATTAGTTTACTTTCTACAAAATTTTAATTTATGATCATGTCCACACATCATAAGGTTGCATGCTAGATACGTGGTTAAAATAATTTGAGAAATTATTTATGCTAATTCTTCCGCTGCACGTAATTATTTTTTAAAATTACGAACCTGTATCCATGTCAACATGCACTCGGACCCAACAATGGTATCAGAACCGGTTAGTGTTCGACATAATCATATAATTGATTTGCGGAAAACCTTGTCATGATCTCAATTTTGGAAAAATTTTCCAATTATGGAAACTTTCCAATTATAATAAATTTTAGATTTATGAATTTCAAAGTTTGGAAATCCTCATGAAATTTCGCAAACGTTTGAAATATCCTAGTTTCTGAAATTTTATGATAATTGTGAAAACTTCCCATTTTTAGAAACTTTTCAATTTTGGAAATTTCCTATTTTTGAAATTTTCCAATTTTGGAAATATGTAAGTTTTCTTTGTACCAGAAACTTACAATTATTCTGAAAACCTATTATGAAATCTCGTAATTTTTGGGCACTTTCTTTCAAGAAAGTCTAGACAAATTTATGGATCATTAATTGACAATTAAATTCGAATTGGTTTTAAATTATTAACAAAATTCATTATTTTGGATTGAGCCTCGGGAAGCCGTCCAATTTAAAGTTAGTTGTTGTAATTTAATTTTCCATTTTGAATAAAATTGTCATGTTTAATTTGGTTACGCCTCGGGGAGCGGACCAAATTGGATTTACGACAAATTACTTTTCTTTGGGTATCTGAGCCTCGAGGAGCCACCCTTAGATAACAATTTGTTGTAATTAATTAATCCATGAATAAAATATGTGATCAAATCTTGGAAATTTGATTTAAGAGGTGATGCTCTTACATATTGTTGTCTCCAAAATTAATTAGGAAAATGGTTTCCTATAGAGTTTTTTTAAAAGAGTTTTTCATGAAAATAATATGTGGTTAAATTAAGGGAATCTGTCTCTTAATTTAATAAGATTTGATTTAGAGAAATCAAAGTCTTAAAACATATTATTTGCGAAATTGATTATGACAATTTAGGAAATTGTTTACCAAAACAATTCCTTGAATAAAGTATGAAATTAGAATTAGGAAATCCGGTTCCTAATTCAATTAATGAGACTTGATAAATTAAGTCACATACATACTTTATTATGGAAATCGTTAGAACATGACATAATTATATGTCATGAATGTGCTTTGAAAAGAAAGGATGAGACCCAAAACCCCTTATAAAATATTAAGGCCAACATCTTCCATTAATATGGTTAGAATCGGAGTTTTATTTCTCGTTTGGGTTGATGGACACATCCATGCCCGGCTTAAACCTCAACATGTTCAAACCATGGAATTAGTTTATGATTAATATAGTTGGAGTCAGAGGTCAATCCTTAGTTTTGGTTGTTGGACACATCCAAGCCTGACTAAACGGTTGAATGAGCTCCAACCATATTAAAACTATTTCTTGATTAATGGGTCAGCCTTAAGCTTGGAGCATCGATTTGTTGTGCCACAGCCAAGGTCGATGTAAAGAGAGGTGCAGTTGGGTGCTATGTATATTGTTGCATACTTGTTAATGAGTTAACAACCCAATGATTTATACAAACATTCAATTAGTTGATAGCATAAAGTGATAGTTACATATATGTGATATGTAATCGGTATAATTACCTACCTTCATAGCTAAGAATAACTTGATGGCCATAACCATGGTTGTTCTTATCTATGGTTGGATGTCAACCTATTTGGAGATGTTCCTACGATCTCCCGAATTGATAAAAAGGGTTATTCAATTTGAAAATAAATAGGATTTTATTAATGTATATTGATACATTCTTTATCATCTTCTCACATAAGCTCAATTTGTATTTCTAGGTTAATCACTCGATCATGTCTTCTCTAAATTTGCGTTCCATTTTGGACACCAATAAACTAACTGGGCCGAACATCATGGACTGGCTTCGAAACCTGAGGATAGTCCTCAAGGCAGAGAAGCTTGCTTATGTCATTGAAGATCAACTTCCCAACCATCCTCCAGAAGGTCCAACTGCAGACCAGTTAGTGGCCTATCAGAAACATGTGACTGATTCTGAACTTGCGAGTTGCATCATGCTAGCCTCTATGGTACCTGAGCTGCAAAAGCAGCATGAGCATATGGATGCTTATACCATCATCTTTCATCTTCATGCGTTGTTTGAAGAGCAGGCGAGATCCGAAAGGTTCGAAGTCTCCAGACTCCTCTTCAGCTCTAGGATGTAGGAAGGAACTTCTGCCTCACAGTTTATGTTAAAGATGTTGGGGTACATTGAGCGACTGAGCACACTCAGTTTTGCAATGGATCATGAACTAAGTATTGACTTAATTCGGCATTGTTTGTCCAAAAGTTATTCACAATTTGTGATGAACTATCGGATGAACAAGCTGGAGACTACCATTCCTGAGTTGCTCAACCTGCTGAAGACTATTGAACCATCTGTAAAGCAGGATCAGAAGACGGTACTTTTAGTTGGTTCCTCGAAGAAAGGTTCTAAGAGGAAGGCCAAAGAACAGAATAAAGGAAAGAAGAAAAAGGCTAAAAAGACTGAAAAGACACTAAAAGGCACTTGCCATCACTGTGGCAAGGAGGGTCACTGGCGAAGAAACTGCAAGGTTTATCTTGAGTCCTTGAAGAAGAAGGCATCTGATGCCCCATCCTCTTCAGGTATCTTCGTTATTGAATGTCACTCTATTTCCTCAAATACCTGGGTACTTGATACTGGTTGTAGCTCACATATATGTAATGACATACAGGGGCTAAGGAATAGGAGAAGACTCGTCAAGGGAGAAGCGAATTTGTGAGTTGGAAATGGAGCAAAGATTGCTGCTGTTGCCATCGGAACATATTTGCTAAAGCTCCCTACTGGACGTGTCTTAGAATTGGATAATTGTTTTTTTGTTCCTTCGTTAATAAAGAACATTGTATCTATTTCATGTTTGAATGAAAAGGGTTATCATTTAACTTTTAGTAACAATTGTTGTTACATAACTTTAAATGGCGTTCTTTATGGAAATGGAACTTTGTGCAATGGTATCTACACGTTAGATTTATCCGGTGACATTTTCAATATCGAAGTTAGCAACAAACGTGCTCGAATAGATAATCGAATAGACTCCTATACGTGGCATTGTCGTCTTGGCCATGTAAGTAAGAAGCGCATGACCAAATTACACCGATATGGAATTCTGGAATCATTTGAACCCGATTCATTTGATACATGCGAATCATGCTTAAAAGGCAAGATGACCAAATTACCCTTTTCCGGAAAAGGTAATCCAGTGGGAGAATTGCTTGGTCTAATACATACTGATGTATGTGGACCAATGTCAACTCTTGCACAAGGAGGCTATAGATACTTCATTACCTTTATCGATGATCACTCACGATTCGGGTATGTGTTCTTAATGAAACACAAATCTGAAGCTTTTGAGAAATTTAAAGTGTTCAGAAATGAAATAGAGAAACAGCTTGGCAAAAGTATTAAGATACTTCGATCCGATCGGGGTGGTGAATACTTAAGTCAAGAGTTTCAATATTATCTTAGGGACAATGGGATATTGTCTCAATGAACTCCGCCGTATACACCACAGTATAATGGTGTATCTGAGAGGCGCAACCGAACCTTGATGGACATGGTTAGGTCTATGATGAATCATGCAACTCTTCCAAAATCCTTTTGGGGCTATGCACTTAAGACAGCTGTTTACTTGCTAAACAGAGTCCCGACCAAGGTAGTCTCTACTACTCCATATGAGACATGGAATAGTAAGAAACCTCACTTAACTCACCTTAAGATATGGGGTTGTCCTGCTTATGTGAAGCAGACTATATCAGACAAATTGGATGCTAAGTCTGATAAATGTCTTTTTATTGGATACCCTAAGGAAACGACGGGTTACCAATTCTATCATCCCATGGAACAAAAGGTGTTTATTTCAAGGCTTGCTGTATTTTTGGAAAGAGAATTTCTTTTACAAGAAAATAGTGGGAGTGGCATTGAACTTGATGAAGTTCAAGAAACTCCAATAGACATTACAGAGACACCTAATCTAGACCCACAACCAATAACTCATAATGATGAGCTATCAGTTGAACCTAAAACAACACCACCTCTTCGTAGGTCTGTTAGGACACGCAATATTCCAGAGAGATACGGATTTCTCATAAGTGAATCGAACGACGTGTTACTCATAAGCGATGACGAAGCTATCAGTGATGAAGATGTTCTGAAAAATTCAGAAAGGGACAAATGGCTTGAAGCCATGAAGTCGGAAATGGATTCCATGTATGAAAATCAAGTATGGGACTTGGTTAACCCACCTGAAGGGATTAAGCCCATAGGGTGTAAGTGGGTTTTCAAGAAGAAAACCGACATGGAAGGTAATGTTGTTACCTTTAAAGCTAGATTAGTGGCAAAAGGATATCGTCAGAAACAAGGAATTGATTATGACGAAACCTATTCGCCAGTAGCTATGCTTAAATCGATTCGGATGCTCCTAGTCATAGCAGCTTATTATGATTATGAGATATGGCAAATGGATGTGAAAACAGCTTTCTTTAATGGAAACCTGCTTGAGGATGTATACATGATACAACCTGAAGGTTTCACAGCGGTTGATAAAACCAAAGTATGCAAGCTTCGACGATCCATATATGGACTGAACCAAGTATCCAGGAGCTGGAACATCCGTTTTGATGAGACAATCAAAGAGTTTGATTTCTCACAAAATTCTGACGAACCTTGTGTGTACAAAAAGGTTAGTGGGAGTGCAGTCGTATTCCTAGTATTATATGTCGATGACATCTTACTTTAAGGAAACGATATATCAGTCTTACAAACAGTTAAAATTTGGTTGTCCAAAACTTTCTCCATGAAAGACCTGGGAGAAGCAACCTATATCCTTGGGATTAGAATCTATAGAAATAGATCAAAACGGTTGCTTGGTCTTTCGCAGTCTACATATATAGACCGAGTGCTAAAAAGGTTTAGCATGTCGGAATCCAAGAAAGGTTACCTTCCCATCAGGCATGGGATCAACCTTTCAAAGTCTATGTGTCCGCGCACAGAAGACGAGAGGATTTGCATGAATAAGATTCCTTATGCATCCGCGATAGGATCTATCATGTATGCTATGTTATGTACTAGGCCCGATGTATCATATGCTCTGAGCATCACGAGCAGATACTGTAACGCCCCAAAATTCTCATTTTTAGTTCTTAAAGTCCTTAGAATTATTTAAAAATAGTTTAGAAATATTCTAGATATTTTTAGAAATTTTTTGAATATTTTTACGGAATTTTCCGAGTCCGTTTAGTATTTTTAAAAAAAAGAAAAACATTTAAGGGCAGCAGGGGGTTCGAACCCACGACCAGTACGTGACCAGGCGCGCGCGTGACCAGCTAGGCTGGTTGGTTATGTTGAAATAAACTGGGCGAAACAATAGATAAGGTATAGTTAGGTCAATCCGCCCCATAAATATAAATAGATAAGTTAAGAGAGGAAATTGGATTTTTTGGTTTTCTCTCTTCCTCACCCTAGCCGCGCGACCCTTCCCCTCTCCTCTCTTGGGCGAAACAACACCAAGGCCAAGAGGGCCGGCCAAGGCTCTCCTCCGAGAGATATTCCTATATTCGGGATCCCCGCGACGAGAGGAACGCGTAGGCGCGAAGAATTCTCCGAGATCTCAAGTTTCTCCCGAACCTCCGACGCCGTTCTTGGTTGTAAGTCCAAGATATCAAAGTAAGTACTGCTCACCTGCAGTAAGAGGCGGTTTTTCCGCGAGAATTTCCTTTAAAAGTTTTAAAAGAGATAGTTTCTTTAGTTTATGATTTTTGGCATGTGATATTAGTTCATTATATGTTTGTATAAGTTGATTAAGCACCCTATATGAGATTAGGGCTAAGAAAAGTTATGAGAAAAGAAAAGAGAAGATAAAGATAAGAAAAGAAAAGACCAAGGCCTTAAGAAATCCCCAAAAGTCAAGACTTAGGGATTTTAGCACGCAAGGTGCTCGAGAAAGACATGAGTACATCATGTTAAGAGTGCAAGTCTCTTAAATACATGAGAGTAACTAGAAATCCAAAGGACGAGAAAGACACTACTTGGGCTAGGTGTGACGTAGTCAGCCTAGTGGGGACTGACACAAATAGACCGTGTCCTAAACCAAGTGGGTATAAGATGGTGAAGGGAATGAGGCACGATTCATTAGAGCTGCTGAAGGGTTTCAGAATAATTTCTTCTGAGGTCAAACCGTTGATCTTTCAATTAATTGGGGGTCATGATGTACTACTAGGTGCCACTCATGATCGTTCTATAATTTGTTGATTATAGACGGCCAATATAAATCGAAAACCTATTTAGTCACACGCACTACGAGTAATCCGAGGGATTTAAAACGAGTTGAAAATTGGATTTTCCGATCAAGAGAAATAAGTCGAATCTGAGTTAATCAGAGGCGCAATGGAAGCTAAAATTGGCTAAGTCTTTTGAAGGCTTATTGTGCGAATTAAATGAGTTTAATTCGCGTTGGTTCGGCTCGGTTTGGGTCGGCCAAAGAGAGTGTCAACCCTCCTTGGTTGGCCGGCCACCTAAAGGGAGAAAAACCAATTAATTTTGGTTTAATTAATAAAACAAATCTAGCACGATTTGTTTTATAAATTATGGATAAATAAATTTGTATAAAGAAATTTATATAAATAAATTTATAGAAATTTATTCTTTTTTTGGAAGTTAAAATAATCCATGAATTGGTTTATTTTAATTTTATAAAATCAATTATGAATTGATTTTTCCATAATAAGAAAATTTATAAATTTCTTATAAAATTTATTCCATAATAAAAGGAGAGATTAATTAGTTTTATTATAAATTAAGTTATAATAAAACTTGGTTTAAACGGAATAATTCATAAGAGAATTTATAGGATAAATTTCTTATGATAATTAATTAGTTTTATTATAAAGTTAGTTATAATAAAATTCATAAGAGAATTTATAGGATAAATTTCTTATGATAACTAATTAGTTTTATTATAAAGTTAGTGATAATAAACCTTGGTTTAAACGGAATAATTCATAAGAGAATTTATAAGATAAATTTCTTATGATAATTAATTAGTTTTATTATAAAGTTAGTTATAATAAAATTAATAAGAGAATTTATAGGATAAATTTCTTATGATAACTAATTAGTTTTATTATAAAGTTAGTTATAATAAAACTTGGTTTAAACGGAATAATTCATAAGAGAATTTATAGGATAAATTTCTTATGATAACTAATTCCGTTAATTCCGTTAATTCGGTTAAGAGGAGACTTGGCAAGGGAGAAGCAACTATATAAGGAACCATAGGCAAGCCTTGGATTCCTAAGATTTTGATAATCGAAATAGAGCTCTCCCTCTCTCTCTTCTCTTCTCTCCTCCTTCCCCCTCCCTTCCATTAGGGCCGGCGGCCACCCTAGCTCCATTAGGGTCGGCGCCCATCCTACACCAAGGCAAGGTGTTGCCGTGAGCTTCAAGGAGAAGAAGAAACCAACCAAGAAGAAGAAGAAGCGGATCACATCTCCCTCTCTCTCGGAATTCGATTCCGTTACTTCGTTGGTTAGTTTCCTTTTCTTCTCTTGATCTTCTTTGTTGTGCCTATAGAGAATCTAGTAGTTCTCGTCGGCACAAAACTCGTGACTTTGCGAAGTCATCCCGAAGAGAACTCGGCGTGGACGCGAATAGAGGCGAAGCTTCCAAGGGACGCTACGGTTGGATCTCGTCCCTTACTTCAAGTTACGCGAGGTACTTGGTAAATTAGTTTACTATTCCGCAAAGTTTTATTTTATGATTATGTCAACACACCATAAGATTGCATGCTAGATACGAAGTTAAAATAATTTAGGAAATTATTTTATACAAATTCTTCCGCTGCACATAAAAATTTAAAATTTTACGAACTCGTATCCTTGTCGACATGCACCCGGTCCCAACACGAAGATGTTTGAACAACCTACAAAGGATTCACCACTCCTTGCGAGGAGATGTATACCCAAGGCCTATCGTCGGATTGTTACTCAAAGCCTCTAGCCAGAGCATGACATGTTAGAGTATGAGTCTCTTAAATACATGAGAGTAATTAGAAATCCAAAGGACGAGAAAGACATAACTTGGGCTAGGTGTGACGTAGTCAGCCTAGTGGGGACTAACACATATAGACCATGTCCTGAACCAAGTGGGTACAAGATGGTGAAGGAAATGAGGCACGATTATTAGAGCTGCTGAAGGGTTTCAGAATTACTTCTGAGGTCAACCGTTGATCTTTCGATTAATTGGGGATCATGATGTACTACTAGGTGCCACTCATGATCGTTCTATAATTGGTTAATTATAGACGGCCAACATAAATCGAAAGCCTATTTAGTCACACGCACAACGAGTAATCCGAGGGATTTAAAACGAGTTGAAAATTAGATTTTTCGATCAAGAGAAATAAGTCGAATCTGAATTTATCAGAGGCGCATCGGAAGCTTAAAATGGGTGTCTTTTGAAAGCTTATTGGGCGAATTAAATAAGTTTAATTCGCGAGGAGGCGGCTTTGGCCGGCCAAAGAGGGTCTCCAACCCCTTTGGTTTGGCCGGCCACCACTTGGAGGGAAACCAATTTATTTGGTTTAAATTATAAAATAAATCAAGTGCGATTTGTTTTATAAAATTATTGATAAAGAAATTTATATAAATAAATTTATATAAAAGAAATTTTATATAAAGAAATTTATATAAAGAAATTTATAGAAATTTATTCGGTTTATGGAAATTAAAATGAACCATGGATTGGTTTATTTTATTTTATAAAATCAATTATGAATTGATTTTTCCATGATAAGAAAATTTGTATAATAAATTTCTTGGATAATTTTATTCCATAATAAAAGGGGAGACATGGTTGTTTTTATTATAAATTAAGTTATAATAAAAACTTGACATAACGGAATAATTCATAGAAAAATTTATAAGATAAATTTCTTATGAATTCCGTTAAAAGGGAGACTTGGCGATGGAGAGGCTACTATATAAAGGAACCAAGGCAAGGCTTGAATTCCAATCAAGAGATCAAGTAGCAAGCCCTCTCTCTCTCTCCTTTTCTCCCTCTCCTTTCCTCTAGGGCCGGCGCCCTCTCCTTCTTCTAGGGCCGACGCCTTCTCCACCCTCTAAGTCCGGCGCCCCCTTCTAGTTGTCGTGAGCCATCTCCACTAAGAAGGTGCCGAAGAAGAAGAAGAAGTGGGTCGCATCTCCTTCCTTTCCCCAGAATCTTGATTCCGTAACTTGGTGGTTAGTTTTCCATCTCTCTCTCTTGATATTCTTGTCGTGCCTTTGGAGAATCTAGTAGTTCTTGTCGGCACGAAACTCGTGGCTTTGCGAAGTCATCCCGAAGAGAACTCGACGTGGACGCGAATAGAGGCGGAGCTTCCAAGGGACGCTACGGTTGGATCTCGTCCCTTACTTCAAGTTACGCGAGGTATTGAGTAAATTAGTTTACTTTCTGTAAAATTTTAATTTATGATCATGTCCACACATCATAAGGTTGCATGCTAGATACGTGGTTAAAATAATTTGAGAAATTATTTATGCTAATTCTTCCGCTGCACGTAATTATTTTTTAAAATTACGAACCCGTATCCATGTCAACATGCACCCGGACCCAACAGAATCAGTGTGTACTCTGCATATCCTCACATCTCCTCAATCGATGATCTCTCGAATGAGATGGAAGCACCGTAGTATGTGTTTGGTCCACTGATGGGAGCGAGGTTCCTTAGCCTGCGCAATAGCCCCATTGTTGTCACAATAGAGGTCTATCGGGTCTGCTATGCTAGGAACCACACCAAGATCTATAATGAACTTCCGGATCCAAACAGCCTCTTTTGCCGCCTCTGACGCGGCAATATACTCGGCCTCTGTTGTAGAATTTGCGACTGTCCTGCTTCGAACTCTTCCAGCTCACAGCACCACCATTCAGGCAAAATACATACCCTGACTGCGATCTATAGTCATCCCTGTCTGTTTGGAAGCTTGCGTCACTATAACCCTTTACAGCTAGCTCCTCATCGCCTCCAAATATCAAGAAATATTCTTTCATCCTTCGTAAGTACTTAAGAATATTCTTGACAGCTGTCCAGTGACATTCACCTGGATCTGACTGGTATCTGCTCGTCATGCTCAAAGCATATGAAACATCTGGACGAGTACATAGCATGGCGTACATGATAGACCCTATAGCGGATGCATAAGGGATCTAATCCATACGGTCTCTCTCCTCCTTAGAAGAGGGGCATTGAGTCTTCGAAAGAGTCACACCATGTGACATTGGCAGAAATCCCCTTTTGGAATTCTGCATGGCAAAACGATTAAGCACCTTGTCAACATATGCACTCTGACTTAAGCCAAGCAATCTCTTAGATCTATCTCTATAGATCTTAATGCCTAGGATGTAGGCTGCTTCACCTAAGTCTTTCATTGAGAAACAATTCCCGAGCCACGTCTTTACAGACTGTAGTGAAGGGATATCATTCCCAATGAGGAGTATGTCATCTACATAGAAGATCAGGAAGATAACTGTGCTCCCACTAACCCTCTTGTAGACACAGGGTTCATCTTCATTCTTGATGAAACCAAACGCTTTGATTGCATCATTGAATCGAAGATTCTAGCTTCGAGAAGCTTGCTTTAGCCCGTAAATGGACCTTTGCAACTTACATACCTTTCCAGCATGCTCTGGATCTACAAAACCCTCAGGTTGTGTCATGTACACATCCTCGAGTAGATTCCCATTTAGGAATGCGATTTTGACATCCATCAGCCAGATCTCGTAATCATGGTAAGCTGCAATAGCAAGCAGGATCCGAATAGACTTAAGCATCGCAACTAGGGAAAAGGTTTCATCATAGTCGATACCATGAATCTGCTTGAAACCATTAGCTACCAATCGCCCTTTGTAGGTATGCATGAGTCCATCCATGTCAGTCTTTCTTCTAAAGACCCACTTACACCCAATGGGTTTAATCCCCTCAGGTGGATCAACCAAGGTCCATACCTGGTTAGTATACATGGATTCCATTTCGGACCTCATGGCTTCTAGCCATTTCTCAGAATCTGGGCTCATCACAGCTTCTTGATAGGATGTAGGCTCATTCAACTCAATGAGCGTCACGTCATCATGGTCAGACAAGAGAAAAGAGTATCTCTCAGGCTGACGACGTATCCTATCAGATCTGCGAGGAGGTTGTTCTACTTGAACAGCCTGTTGTTCCACAACTTCTTGTGTAACAACCTCATGATCCACAATATCTTTTGGTGCATGTTCAATGTCCATTAAGGCCTCAGTACTATCTGCATCTTGAACTTCTTCAAGATGGATTTTACTCCCACTAGTCCATCTAGAAATAAACTCCTTTTCTAGAAAAACACCATTTCTAGCGACAAACACTTTGCCTTGTGTGGGATTGTAAAAGTAATATCCCTTTGTTTCCTTGGGATATCCTACAAAGTAGCACTTATCAGATTTGGGTCCTAGTTTATCTGAGACTTGACGTCGAACGTAAGCCTCACAACCCCAAATCATCATAAAAGATATAGTGGGACTCTTTCCAGTCCATATCGTATATGGTGTCTTTATAACAGCCTTTGATGGAGCTCGGTTAAGTGTGAAAAAAGCTGTCTCTAGAGCGAAACCCCAGAAGGAAGTAGGAAGATCCGTCTGACTCATCATCGATCGTACCATATCTAATAGAGTACGATTTCTCCGCTCGGACACACCATTCCATTGTGGTGTTCCAGGTGGAGTGAGTTGGGATATGATCCCACACTTTGCTAGATGGTCACAGAACTCTTGGCTAAGTTATTCACCACCTTGATCTGATCGAAGCATCTTAATACTTTTGCCAAGTTGGTTTTGTACTTCACTCTTGAATTCTATGAACTTTTCAAAGGATTCTGACTTGTGTTTCATGAGATATACATAGTCATACCTACTGATATCATCAGTGAAAGTGATGAAGTTGTAACGCCCGCTTTTTTTTTCTTTCCATTAGGCGGCGTTACGTTAACATACTCAGGGCATGTAGACATCATAAGGCAGCGGAATAACTTTATTCTTACACATACATGCCCTACTACCATTCTTAACATAATGACATGGAAACTCGGCATATTGACTTCATACTTAAACATCATATCATGTCATATTCAGCATCACATCATAGAGTTCCATAAGTCATTATTCAAGCATTCAAGCATATAAGTGACCAAAGTAAAGTTCTAGCATAAACGATAAACATATGATTTCCTGGGCCAAGTCACTATCACACACATGCGTTTTTGCCCTCCTGCTGCTTCCTCATTGTCCCCTTGAATGATCTGCGGTATAAGGAAATAAGACTATAAGCACACATGCTTAGTAAGACTCTTTCCTACTCACAAAACCATTCGTCATTTCATAATGAGCACATGAAACATTAACATACTGGGTGCTCTACTTAGAACATAATAACTTGAATCACTTATCATATACTTGACATGGCATGAACATAAACATAAGTGAACATTCCTATCATGGCATGAGACATGGCATAAACGTAAACATAGTAAACATTCTAAGCATGGCATGCAACATGGCATAAACATAAACATAATAAACATTCCTCGCATGGCATAATACATGGTATAAACATAACATGATAAACATTCCTAGCATGGCATAATACATGGTATAAACATAACATAATAAACATTCCTAGCATGGCATAATACATGGTATAAACATGTCTACAAGGTGTAAACCAACCTGTATGGCATAACCATAGGCATACTTCCTATCATAGCATATGAGCATCTTCTTAACATAATCACAACATAGATCATTTACTCTCGTGCATATTTCTTAACATGAAGCGTAAGCATAAAATCTTATTAGCATAGCATAATGCATAACATGAATGAATGCATGAGTGGAATGCATATACATAAGGATGCTTAACTTTTAAAAACATACTTTTAAATGCTTAAACATAATCATCATATCATTGGGGTCCCCGGCTTGTACCACATACATACATCATAAGCGCGCATCCCTAGCAAGTCCGAGATAGCGAGCCCCGACCTACTAGGGTAAGGACAGCATAGTCAGTAGTCCCCGAACCGAGGCTTTCTTAAGGAGCCCATCCCTGTTGCACAGCTCCGGTAGTGCCAGAACCGTGGACAGCATAGTCGGTAGTCCATAACCGGGGCATTCTTAAGGTGCCCATCCCTTGGACCCATACTTCGGTCCGGTACAAGCCCATTCATAAAGTAAAATACATTGCATGTTTCATCATTCATAAGACATTCATAGCATAACCATGTTACATATAGCATGACTTAACACATGCTTATCCTTTCATTGTTCATACTTATTGCATAGCATCATGATGCCTGGAAGGCATGAGCATTATCTTTATTCATAAACATGGTATGCATCTTCTTTCATTAACATGGCATGCATCTTTATTCAGACAACATGGCATGCATCATTATTCATACAACATGGCATACATCTTCATACATAAACATGGCATGCATACCTAATCATCATTCCTATTCCTAGTACTTACATGATCATAACATAGAAGGTAAGCATTGTATCGAACATGACATGTTTTTCATAGATATTTATCCTACTACATAGAGCTTGTATACTCATGATACATAAGGTAAACATTGCATTTCTTGCCTAAGTATGGTATCGATCTTAAGCATGCATAAGTAGGATTCTCATAACATTCTACCTACCATTCCAATACATGACATAAAACATAAGACATTCATAATAAACCCTAATGAGCATGGCATCCAATCATAACATACAACATAAACATGGTGCTTAAGTTTAGGATTATAGGTAACATGATTTCTACCACATGCTTGGACCTATATATATATATATATATATATATATATATATATATATATATATATATATATATATATACTTCATGATAAGCATAAACCATCATTCTTTGAACCCTAACTCCACCCCAAACCCTAGATGCATAGCTTGGCCGAAACCTATAGGGAGGAGTTCCATCAATTCCATAAACATGTAAGATAGCATAAGGTAAAGGAACAACCATACATCATCTATGAGACCATAGGGAGCCATTGGGGCTCATGATTATGGTTAACCCTAACCTTTAGCCCTCCTTCCTAGGGCTGGCCAAAACATGTAAGGCCATGACGGTATGGAAAAATTCCATTAAAATCCCCCAATCAATCATAAACATCAACTATACCATACTATAGGGGCCATTGGGGCCCTTACTTGAAGTAAGTCCTAACTTTTTGCCCTATTATCCATCTTGGCCGAAACTTGTAGGGTCTCTAGGCCATGTGAAAATTCACATAAATCATCCTCCATCTCCCTTATATCATGATAATACACAAAGTACATACTTGAGGGGTTAAAACCAACCCTAGCCATGGGTTCTTGAAGTTGGCCGAAACCCTAGGGTATCCTAGGGTACCCCAAAAATTCTTAAAAATTATATTTAATCTCTAAACATCATGAGGGCACATTAGAGAACATTATGAAGATTTTTAGCATCATCATGGTGTTGGATCGAGGAGCCCGATAGAGGGGGGGGTGAATATCGGAAAACTTTTGGATTTTATTAAAGAGTACGTACGCAGCGGAATTAAACAAAACAAAAACCAACACAAAGGACACAGAGATTTTTACTTGGTTCGGAGCCTGTGCCGACTCCTACTCCAAGGCCCACGATCGTTGATCGTTTACTTTGGGCAATTCTATATGAGCGCAAATTCAGTTTACAAAAAGGAGATTACAAGTATAGCAACGTAAACTATAAATAAAAAATTGAAACTCTTCTTTTACCGACGTCCGGTTGTAGGTTGACTTTCCGGAGCAGCGGGACGTCGTCGGCTCGAGTTGGGCAGTTTCCGGAGCAGGGCGTGAGCACAGAAGAGTATGGAAGCATTGGAGCGAAGTTCATTTCAAGCTTGGGGTCGAGGGGTGCTATTTATAGCAACTAGGGCGCCCTGGACGTCGGGGGCGCCCTGCCACGTGTCATCCGATCCGTGCTTCGCTCGGTCAAGCGTTATCCCACAGGAATAGGGATGAGGTTTGACCTCTGGGGTGCCCTGGTCGCTGAGGGCGCCTTGGTTGACCCGGTCTTCTCGGCTGGATAGAGTTGATCGCCTTTGCTGGCTTAGGCGCGAAGCGCCTTGGCTCCTGAGGGCGCCTTCGGCGCTGAGGGCGCCCTGGCTGACGAGGGCGCCTTGGCTACTGAGGGCGCCTTGCCCAGTAAGCAGCCGAAGCCCATTTTGCTTCGCTTGGTTCTGATTCACCTTAAGGGCGCCCTGGACACTCAGGGCGCCTTACTCAACTGTTGCCTCACTCCTTTGAGGCTCTCTGAGTTACAGACACACGTTCCTTCGGTCCTGCATCAAGGGTTAGTCCAAAACACAATAAAACAATTAATTATTATTTTATACAGCCTTAGCTGTCTTGGTTCTGACTTTGATCTCCAAAATGGAGCCCTAGGTCGAACCGACGCCTACTGTTCCCTCGACGGGGAACGCGTCCTCACCTACTCCACTCGGGAGAGTTTACCTGATGCCAACCGCTCCTTTGGTTGGACTTTTGCCTGACTGTCCTTTGTCAGGTCTTGTGAACTGGCAGTCCTTCGCCAGTTGCCTAGCAGTCCTTTGCTAGGGCTTTTGGTGCTGGCAGTCCTTCGCCAGTGCCTAGCAGTCCTTCGCTAGTGCCTAGCAGTCCTTCGCTAGGGCTTTTGGTGCTGGCAGTCCTTCGCCAGTGCCTAGCAGTCCTTCGCTAGGGCTTTTGGTGCTGGCAGTCCTTCGCCAGTGCCTAGCAGTCCTTCGCTAGGGCTTTTTACTGCACACTAGATTAACTTGTTAGAAAACAAGAAAGACTTAACTTTTGACCTATGTTGCCATTATCAAAACACAGGTTTGACTTAGGTGCATTTCTGCACCAACAATCTCCCCCTTTTTGATTTATGGCAACCCTAGTTCAAAAAGTTAAGTTTAAGCAAAACATGACAAAGTTTTGTACCCTCCCCCTGGAGGGAATCTCCCCCTAGATTTTTCAAAAGTTTGTGGGAAAAAAACCTTACTTGTATTTTGAAAACTTAAGTTTTACTTACTTAGAAGTAACTTAAAAATACATAGTAGAGTTTTTAAAGCATAATTTGAGTACTTAAAAAAAAATTTTAAAGTCTTTAAGTTTTTCAACATAAAGGAACCTTTTGAAAGGCTAGAGTATTTTGCAAAATTTTGAAGGCTTTAAAAAATTCTAAGCTAGAGTACTTAGCAGAATTTTGAAAACTTTAAGAACTTAAGTACTTAAAAAAAACTAAAACTCTTGAACCTTTTTGAATAAAGGAAAAATTTAGAAAAATTAATTAATTTTTTCTTTCCTTTCTCTATCTCCCCTTTTGCCATATATCAAAACAAATAAATATAGCATAAGTAAAGAAAATAAATAATTTGCTGTACTGAATCAGTTAAATTTACACTAAATCAATCAATTGCACTAAATCAATCAATTATCTCTGTAGGGACCTGTCTAACCCAATTAGCTACGTACTAACTGTTATAAACAGTAGTTTTTGCTAGGGTTAGTCAAGTTAAGTGTTTCTGTTCAAGTTAGATTTTCTAAGCTTGACACTTAACTTGATTGATGTATAAGTTGTATTTAGTGCCCCAATTACTGTAGATGCACTGACTTAAAGCATCTTGAATTAAGGCAAAGACCTAAGCATCTCAACCCTTTCTAGGTTATCAATTAAAAGTACCCTAAGGTGCTTGTGAGATGCTGGCTTCTAAGTCTATAGGTGCATGCAGTTCTACAGTTAAGGCCTAGGCTAGGTCCATTTTCGAAAAAGCCCTAATTTTAAAAGGGGTAGTTTTTAAATAAAAATAACACTAAGTCGGAAACTGATTTTGAAATTGAGTAAAGCAATTTTTCAAATTCTATTTTAAAATCAATTTTAAGAAAAATTTTAACCTATTCTACAGAACACAATCCTAACTGCCTTCTTAGTGAACTAAACTCTGATTCAGGTAAGGGTTTTGTGAATATATCAGCTAAGTTGGATTTAGAGTCAATATACTTAAGTACTATTTCACCCCTGGCTACATGGTCTCTAACAAAATGATGTTTGACTTCTATGTGTTTGGTTCTGGAGTGTTGGATTGGGTTCTTAGTTAAATTAATTGAACTTATATTGTCAATAAATACTTGAGTTTGGGTGTAGTTGAGTTGAAAGTCCTTAAGTGTGTGCATCATCCATAATTGTTGAGCAACACACTCTCCTAAGGTCACATACTCAGCTTCAGTTGTGGATAGAGCTACACAGTGTTGTTTTCTGCTGCACCAACTAACTAGACTTTGACCTAACAATTGGCAGCTTCCACTTGTGCTCTTTCTATCTAATTTACAGCCAGCATAGTCAGAATCTGAGTATCCTGTCAAATCAAAAGTGGAGGTCCTAGAATACCAAATCCCTACATCTAGGGTGCCCTTTACATATCTTAGTATTCTTTTTAGGGCTGCTAAGTGTGTTTCCTTAGCACAGGTTTGGTATCTAGCACACATCCCTACAGCAAACAAAATATCAGGTCTACTGGCTGTAAGGTACAGTAGGCTACTTATCATACTCCTATAGAGTTTAAGGCCTACTGGTTTACCATCAGGGTCACTATCTATTTTTATATTAGTGGCCATAGGGGTACTTATACTTTTAGAGTTATCCATTTTGAATTTCTTTATTAATTCTTTAGCATATTTGAATTGATGAACATAGTTACCATCTCTAGTTTGTTTGATTTGTAGTCCTAGGAAAAATGTAAGTTCACCAACTAAGCTCATTTCAAATTCATCTTCAATTATCTTGACAAATTCATTTAGGAAGTTGGTGTTGGTGGATCCAAAGATTATGTCATCTACGTAAATTTGGACAATAAATATATCTTTTCCTAGGGTTTTAATGAATAGGGTTGAGTCAATTTGTCCTTGTTTAAATTCTTTAGTAGTTAAGTAAGTTAATAGTCTTTCATACCAAGCCCTAGGTGCTTGTTTTAATCCATATAGGGCTTTAGTTAGTTTATAGACGTGGTTAGGTTTGTCTAAGTCCTCAAACCCGAGAGGTTGCCCTACATAAACTTCTTCTTTAATAAATCCATTTAAAAAGGCTGACTTTACATCCATTTGATATAATTTAAATCCTTTATGGGATGCAAAGGCCAATAACATTCTAATGGACTCAAGTCTAGCTACTGGGGCATATGTTTCATCATAGTCTAATCCCTCTACATGGTTGAATCCCTTAGCTACTAATCGGGCTTTATTTCTGACTATTTCTCCTTGATCATTTAGTTTGTTTCTAAAGACCCATTTAGTATCTATAATGGATTTACCTTCAGGTTTAGGCACTAGTTCCCAGACTTGGTTCCTCTCAAATTGGGCTAATTCTTCTTGCATAGCTATGATCCAATCAGGGTCAGGTAGGGCTTCATCTATAGTTTTGGGTTCTATTTTTGATATCATAGCTATTTGACTGAGGTTTCTATAGGAGGATCTAGTCCTGACTCCTAGAGTTGGATCACCAACAATTTGATCGGTTGGGTGACTAAGTCTGGGTTTCTTCGTTCTTCTAGTGCTTGGTTCAGCCTCGGGTCCGGCTGGTCGGTTTGGTTCACTATTTGTTTCGACTGGTTGATTTGTTGGTTCGATTCTTGGTTCAGTTGATTCATTAGTTGGTTCAATTGTTAGTTCGTTTAAGGATTCAATCAGTTGTTCAGTTTCTTGGTCAGAGTTTGATGAAATTTGTTCAGAATTATTAGAATTTGAATTGATTTCTTCATCAAAAATTAAGTTGGTTGTTTCTTCAATTTTCTTAGTTTGTTTGTTGTAAACTCTATAGGCTCTACTTGTAGTTGAATACCCTAGGAAGATACTTGGATTTGATTTGGATTGAAATTTTCCTAAATAGTCTTTGGTGTTTAGGATATGGACTTTGCACCCAAAGACCCTTAGATAATGTAAATTTGGTAGTCTATGATAGTACAATTCATAGGGGGTTTTGTTGTATCGTTTGTTAATTAACACCCTATTTTGGATATAACAGGTTGTACTAACTACTTCTGCCCAATATTGGTTTGCTAGATTAAATTCGTTGAGCATAGCCCTAGCAGCTTCTTGTAAAGTTCTATTCCTTCGCTCAACTATCCCATTTTGTTGGGGGATTCTAGGACATGAAAATTCATGTAAGTACCCATTTATTTTACAGAATTCTTCGAATCGTTGATTCTCAAATTCTCCCCCGTGATCACTCCTAAGTCTTTTTATTTTAGTGTCGTTTTGATTTTCAATTAGTTTACAGAATTCATGGAATAGGTTTAGGGTTACATCTTTGGTTTTTAGGAACCTAACCCAGGTAAACCTAGAGTAATCATCAACTATTACTAAGCAGTATCGGTTCCCACTTAGTGACTTGGCTCCATGTGAATCAAATAGGTCAAGGTGCAGGAGCTCAAGTGTGGTTTGAGTTAAATCAGACTGGATTAGTTTATGATTGGATTTGGTTTGTTTACCTTGATTACATGATTTACATATTAGGTTTTCATTATTTTTGATTTTGGGGATACCTTTGATTAACCCAAGTTGGGTAATTTTTGAGATAGTTCTTAAATTGGTATGACCTAATCTCCTATGCCAGAGGTTTGATTGTTCTAATTGTGTTAACATGCATTTGGGTATAAGGGGAAGATTTATAGTGTATACATTGTTTTTCCTAGTACCCTTAAGTATGATTTCTGAGTCTTGTTCATTTCTAATCAGGCAGTTGGAATTGTTGAAGGTAACTATATAACCAAAATCACATAACTGACTTATGCTAAGCAAGTTAAACTTGAAGTTTTCAACCAATAAAACTTTCTTAATAATGAAATCAGATTTAAGCTCAATATTACCTGACCCAATTACCTTGAGTGTAGCATTATTGCCAAATGCTACTGAGCCTAGGTTTTTGAGTTTGAGCTTGGTGAACTTCAATTTGTCTCCAGTCATGTGTCTGGAGCAACCGCTATCCAACATCCATTGGTCCAAATCTTTATGTTCCTTTATTTCTCCATCTTCTGTGAAGGTTAGCTCGCCGTCCTCTTGTTCTGATTCTGACTCGACTTTTTCTGATGTGGTTAGAGCTAGGAGATTGGACTGGGGTGCCTCTTCTTCTTCTTCTGAGGAAGACTCGTCCCAGATTGCTTGCAGTGCCTTCTTTCTTCTCGTCTTCTTGGACTCTTTCAGATTCGGACACTCTATTTTGTAGTGGCCCTTTTTCTTGCACTCGTAGCAGGTCACATTAGGCTTGTTCGCGGGTTCAGTTGGTTCGTCCTTTCTTCGGCAGATTTTCCTTTTGTTGGTTCGGTTCTTCAGCTCCTTGTAGTAGTTTCGAGTGAGCCGAACCAGCTTAGTTTGTTCTCCTTCCTCGTCTTCTGAATCTAAGTCAGAGTTAGACTCGGGTTCAGGTTCGGGCTTTTTCTTCGTTGTCTTTTGAGTTTTGCCTGCAAGAAAAGCAACACCTCTCTCGACCATATTGGTGTTAGTTTGTTCGTGCAGTTCTAGTTCAGAAAATAATTCATCTAGTTTTATTTTAGAAAGATCCCTGGATACCTTGTATGCATCTACCATAGATGCCCACAATGTATTTCTTGGGAATGCGTTTAGAATATACCTTATTAGGTCACGGTTTTCAACCTTGTGACCTATTGTGTGAAGACCGTTCATTACCTCCTAGATTCGTGTGTGGAGCTGGGCTGCTGTTTCGTTGTCGGCCATCTTGATAGTGTAGAGTTTATTCAGTAGCAAATCCCTTTTGCTGATCCTGGTGTCTGAAGTCCCTTCGTGCAGCTCGATCAGTTTTGTCCATAGCTTTTTTGCATTGTTGAAGGGGCCCACTCGGTTCAGCTCTTCCTTTGTCAGCCCGCATTGTAGGGTTTGCGTTGCTTTTGCGTCGGCTTCTATCTTGCGCTTTAGAGTGTTGTCCCACTCCCAGTAGCTTTGTGGAAGTCCTTCCGCATTTCGGGGAATCTCCAGACCGGACTGGATAATGATCCACATGTCCACCTAAGTTTTCAGGTGGACCTCCATGCGACTTTTCCAGTAGGAAAAGTCTTCTCCACTGAAGAGTGGAGGTCTAGCGGTGCTGAATCCCTCTTGCATAGACATTTGTTCTGTAACAGAAAACTTTACAAAAAAATTATCCCAAGACTTGGTCTTGGATTAGCAGTGCGGGATTAAGAAATTAAAATATCGAGGGGTGTTGCACCAACCTCGATTAACAAGAAAATCGAACGACAAGTAAAGGAATATTAAAAAGAATTCGAAAATCCGGAAAGAAATTTTCAAACTGGTGGTTGCACCAAGTTTGAATAACCCCGCTCTGATACCACTTGTTGGATCGAGGAGCCCGATAGAGGGGGGGTGAATATCGAAAAACTTTCGGATTTTATTAAAGAGTACGTACGCAGCGGAATTAAACAAAACAAAAACCAACACAAAGGAGACAGAGATTTTTACTTGGTTCGGAGCCTGTGTCGACTCCTAATCCAAGGCCCACGATCGTTGATCGTTTACTTTGGGCAATTCTATATGAGCGCAAATTCAGTTTACAAAAAGGAGATTACAAGTATAGCAACGTAAACTGTAAATAAAAAATTGAAACTCTTCTTTTACCGACGTCCGGTTGTAGGTTGACTTTCCGGAGCAGCGGGACATCGTCGGCTCGAGTTGGGCAGTTTCCGGAGCAGGGCGTGAGCACAGAAGAGTATGGAAGCGTTGGAGCGAAGTTCATTTCAAGCTTGGGGTCGAGGGGTGCTATTTATAGCACCTAGGGCACCCTGGACGTCGGGGGCGCCCTACCACGTGTCATCCGATCCGTGCTTCGCTCGGTCAAGTGTTATCCCACAGGAATAGGGATGAGGTTTGACCTCTGGGGCGCCCTGGTCGCTGAGGGAGCCTTGGTTGACCTTGTTTCTCGGCTGGATAGAGTTGATCGCCTTTGTTGGCTTAGGCGCGAAGCGCCTTGGCTCCTGAGGGCGCCTTCGGCGCTGAGGGCGCCCTGGCTGACGAGGGCGCCTTGGCTGCTGAGGGCGCCTTGCCCAGTAAGCAGCCGAAGCCCATTTTGCTTCGCTTGGTTCTGGTTCACCTTGAGGGCTCCCTGGACACTCAGGGCGCCTTACTCAGCTGTTGCCTCACTCCTTTGAGGCTCTCTGAGTTGCAGACACACGTTCCTTCGGTCCTGCATCAAGGGTTAGTCCAAAACACAATA
The DNA here is from genome assembly GCA_024364735.1 of Boesenbergia rotunda. Classification (NCBI taxonomy): domain Eukaryota; kingdom Viridiplantae; phylum Streptophyta; class Magnoliopsida; order Zingiberales; family Zingiberaceae; genus Boesenbergia; species Boesenbergia rotunda. Next base: position 394,722 of record JAGFNQ010007519.1, read on the forward strand.
AAACAATTAATTATTATTTTATACAGCCTTAGCTGTCTTGGTTCTGACTTTGGTGTCCAAAATGGAGCCCTAGGTTGAACCGACGCCTACTGTTCCCTCGACGGGGAACGCGTCCTCACCTACTCCACTCAGGAGAGTTTACCTGATGCCAACCACTCCTTTGGTTGGACTTTTGCCTGACGGTCCTTTGTCACGTCTTGTGAACTGGCAGTCCTTCGCCAGTTGCCTAGCAGTCCTTTGCTAGGGCTTTTGGTGCTGGCAGTCCTTCGCCAGTGCCTAGCAGTCCTTCGCTAGGGCTTTTGGTGCTGGCAGTCCTTCGCCAGTGCCTAGCAGTCCTTCGCTAGGGCTTTTGGTGCTGGTAGTCCTTCGCCAGTGCCTAGCAGTCCTTCGCTAGGGCTTTTGGTGCTGGCAGTCCTTCGCCAGTGCCTAGCAGTCCTTCGCTAGGGCTTTTTACTGCACACTAGATTAACTTATTAGAAAACAAGAAAGACTTAACTTTTGACCTATGTTGCCATTATCAAAACACAGGTTTGACTTAGGTGCATTTCTGCACCAACACATGGACCCTAAAATCCTAGTGGCCGAAACCCATAGGACTAGGGTTCTTGGTTTTGTTTCTTTCAACATCAAATCCCAAAAACCAACCAATATATCATGCTAAAAACATAAGGAACTATTATACCACACGTGAGGGAGTCTTACCTTGGTTGATCTTGATTTTTAGACCTTAAAAGAGAAGGAAATTGTAAATCCTTTGGACACTTGAACCCCCTTGCCCTTGTATCCTTGGAAAACCCTTAAATCTTGGTGATGAGACCTTCTTGTGGAGCTTTTCCAAGGGAGAACCTCTCCTTGAGGTTTCGGCTAGGATGAGGAAGGAGGAGGAAAGAAAGTGCAATTAATGGAAGGAATAAGGTAACGCCCAAACCCCCCCCCCCTCTTTATAACCCATTAAGGAGGTAAATGAAGAGTCTCTCCATGACCCTTCATTTTCTTCTAAGCCTTAACCAATATCCACTTCATTCCCTCATAACATTCCCTTGCTAGGTGAGTTGGTTAGAGCATGCATGGTTGTACAAGAGGTCTAAGGTTCAATCCTTGGTCCATGCACCTTATTTTTATTTTATTTTTCCTTTTATTTTCTATTATTTTCCCCAAAATTCCGAAAATCCTCTAAAAATTCCCCCATAATTATGTTAATATTTCTCATTAAAACCCCTTTATATTTATATTAATTTTTACCTAAAATTCTCTAATAATTATGGTACTACAAAGCCCATATAAGGCCCATTAGTGCCTAGTTTTCTCAATTTAAATGAGAAAATATGGATTTCTAGGCCACATTTTATATTAATATTTCTAGGCCCCTCGGAAAATTATCTAGACATGCTCAATATTTTAAGAAAATATTAAGAGAATTTTCGGGTCGTTACAGAAGTACTAATAGCCTCCTCTAGCTGCGACATTGAAAGGGCCACATACATCAGTATGTATGAGTCCTAACAACTCTGTCGCTCTTTCGCCGTATCCACTAAATGGAGTCTTGGTCATCTTGCCTAAAAGACAAGATTCACATGTCTCATATGATTCAAAATCAAATGAGTCCAGTAATCCATCCTTATGGAGCTGGGATATTCGACTCTCATTTATATGTCCTAAGCGACAATGCCAGAGATATGCTTGGTTCAAATCATTTGGTTTGAACCGTTTGGTATTTATGTTATAGATTGGGTTATCTAGATCTAGAAGATAGAGTCCATTTATCAATGGTGCATTACAATAGAACATATCATTTAGTATTATAGAACAACATTTGTTCTTTATGGTAAATGAAAACTCTTTCTTGTCCAAACAAGATACTGAAATAATGTTCTTAGTTAATGCAGGTACATAAAAGCACTCTTCTAGTTCTAGGATAAGCCCAGTGGGCAAAGACAAGAAATATGTTCCTACAGCAATAGCAGCAACTCTTGCTCCGTTTCCTACTCGTAGGTCCACTTCACCCTTGGTCAATGATCTAGCTCTTTGAAGGCCCTGCACATTAGTACAAATGTGAGAAGCACATCCAGTATCTAATACCCAAGAAGAAGAGATAGATAGATTAACTTCTATAACAAAAATACTTGAGGCAGAAGTCTCACTTTTTTTCTTCTTTGCTTCCTCCAGGTAGAGTTTACAATTCCTCTTCCAATGTCTGGTCTCACCACAATGGAAGCAGGTCCCTTCCTTAGGCACTTTGCCTTTGGCTTTGGATGTAGTAGAATTGGCCTTGCCTTTGGCTTGGGTCTTACCCTTGCCTTTAGGCTTCCATTTTTCTTTGCCTTTGTTAACCATCAATACATTACTAGTCTTGGCTTTCTTGAGATTAGGCTCAGCAGTTCTCAACATGTTGAGCATCTCAGGTAAAGGCTTATCAATTTCATTCATGTTGTAGTTCATGACAAATTGATTATAACCCTCCGGCAACGATTGCAGGATAAGGTCTGTTGCCAATTCTTGGCCCAGTGGGAATCCTAGTCTTTCAAGGTTCTCCACATACCCAATTATCTTGAGTATGTGAGTTCCTACAGGAGTTCCCTCTTGCATCTTGCATGCAAATAGGGCTTTGGACACCTCAAAGCGCTCGTGCCTAGCTTGCCCTTGATATAGTTGTTTTAGATGCTTAACCATATCATGTGCATTCATGTTCTCGTGTTGCTTCTGAAGCTCAGAGTTCATGGTGGCAAGCATTAGGCATAATACATCCAATGCATCATCCTGATGCTTCTTGTAAGCATCTTTTTCAGCACGGGTGGCGGTAGCGACGGGTGCTTCTGGAAGGGGTTGCTCTAGAACGTACAGTTTGTTAGTATTATAAGAGAAGTGTCCTAAGGCAATCGCCTTATGATTGTAAACATTTATTTTAATAAATGAAAATTCACTATTTGAGTATACATATTTGTGTATTTGATTGGGATCTTAAACTCATCTACTGAATGTCCGCAATACAATTCACAGCATAAGAGAATTTGTGATGGGATCACAACTAGTGATTATCTCTACATGTGCAATTGTGAAGTATTGAAAATATCCTTAGTCAATGAATTGATAAATACGGACACTATCAATTCTGTTGAGACTAGCATGGGTTATTCTCTAATTAGCTGATTCTCACTGGCTGGTGACATTGGGATGTCCGGAGATAAACATGGATGCTAGTTAAGGGAACTAGTTCATTGGAGTGACTAGCTGTAAAACATCATATAGTAATCTACATATAGATATGTCAATGAAGTTCTTACTGCAGCTTAAGTGCGATGTTCCTTTGACTTGCGGTGTTCAAGTCATCTTGGTCATGGAGGTTTATACTTTAACATCTTAAGCAAGCATCTCTAAGGAGGTGTGGACCCAGGATGGTTGGGTATAAGCCGAAGTGCCCGAAGATGTTTGAACAGCCTACAAAGGATTCACCACTCCTTGCGAGGAGATGTATACCCAGGCCTATCGTCAGATTGTTACTCAAAGCCTCTGGCCAGAGCATGTCATGTTTAGAGAGTGAGTCTCTTAAATACATGAGAGTAATTAGAAATCCAAAGGACGAGAGAACGTTACTTAGGCTAGGTGTGACGTAGTCAGCCTAGTGGGGACTAACACACACAGACTATGTCCTGAACCAAGAGGGTATAAGATGGTGAAGGGAATGAGTCACAATTCATTAGAGCTGCTGAAGGATTTCAGAATTATTTCTGAGGTCAACCATTGATCTTTCGATTAATTGGGGGTCATGATGTACTACTAGGTGTCACTCATGATCGTTCTATAATTGGTTGATTATAGACGGCCAACATAAATCGAAAGCCTATTTAGTCACACGCACTACAAGTAATCCGAGGGATTTAAAACGAGTTGAAAATTAGATTTTCCGATCAAGAGAAATAAGTCGAATCTGAATTTATCAGAGGCGCACGGGAAGCTTAAAATGGCTAAGTCTTTTTGAAGGCTTATTGGACGAATTAAATGAGTTTAATTCGCGATGGGTTTGGCTTGGTGTGGCCGGCCAAAGAGGGTGCCCACCCTCTTTGGTTTGGCCGGCCACTACAAGGAGAGAAAACCAATTTATTTGGTTTATTTTATAAAATAAATCAAGCGCGATTTGTTTTATAAAATTATGGATAAATAAATCTATATAAAGAAATTTATATAAAGAGATTTATATAAAGAAATTTATATAAAGAAATTTATAGAAATTTATTCTTTTTTATGGAAATTAAAATGAACCATGGATCGGTTTATTTTAATTTTATAAAATCAATTATGAATTGATTTTTCCATGATAAGAAAAATTTATAAATTTCTTGTAAATTTTATTCCATAATAAAAGGATAGATGTATTTGTTTTATTATAAAGTTAGTTATAATAAAACTTGGCATAAACGGAATAATTCATAAGAAAATTTATAGGATAAATTTCTTATGAAAAATTCCGTTAAAGGGGAGACTTGGCAAGGGAGAGGCTACTATATAAAGGAACCAAGGCTAGGCTTGAATTCCTCAATTGAGTTATCAAGAGATCTAGTAGCTCTCTCTCTCCCTTATTCTCTCCCTCTCTCTCTCTAGGGCCGGCGCCCACCCTATCTCTCTCTAGGGTCGGCGCCCCTTCTCTCTCTAGGGCCGGCGCCACTTTCTCCCTCAAGGGCCGGTGCCACCTCCCTTGCCGTGAGCCATCACCAAGACGAAGCGGGTCGCGACTCCTTCCTCCCTTCGCGGAATCTTGATTCCGTTATTTGGTGGTTAGTCTTCCATCTCTTTCTCTTGATCTTCTAGTTGTGCTTTTGGAGAATCTAGTAGTTCTCGTCGGCACAAAACTCGTGGCTTTGCAAAGTCATCCCGAAGAGAACTCGGCGTGGACGCGAATAGAGGCGGAGCTTCCAAGGGACGCTACGGTTGGATCTCGTCCCTTACTTCGAGTTACGAGAGGTATTAAGTAAATTAGTTTACTTTTTACAAAATTTTAATTTATGATTATGTCTCCACACCTTAAGGTTGCATGCTAGATACGTGGTTAAAATAATTTAAGAAATTATTTATGCTAAAACCTTCCGCTGCACGTAAATATTTTAAAATTTACGAACCCGTATCCGTGTCAACATGCACCCGGTCCCAACACAGTTTACGTTCTTGTTTGAGGACTATCCTCAAGTTCCTGTACCAGTCCAGGAAATTAGCTCCGTTGAGTTTGTCCTTCTCAAGGACAGATCGCAGAGAGAGTGTGTTCGACGTATTAGATGACATGGTGATCTACAACAACACAACATGCAGAAATAAGTATCATATCTAGATCATTTAATTAGGCTTTTAATTAAATGATGCTCCCACTAAATCGTAGAGCTTTTGTAGGGGCTAGTCATGGATGTAGGCAAACTTACTTTGCTCACACTACTAGCTCCAAACCAAACAGCGACTACATTTATGTGGGACAAGATCCAAATTATACTTCATCTTGAGTTAGCTTTGGCTAATCGCCCAAGACTCGGTACAATTAGGTAGGTAAAATTTTACCAATTACATCATATGCAACTCTTGAAAAAAGGGTTAAGATTCACATTACACATCATCTTGAGTTAGCTTTGGCTAATCGCCCAAGACTTAGTATAATTTTTCTTCTTACCCAATTGTCTCAAATTTTGGGATATGCCTCTATGTTTCTCAATCCAATTGAGGTGACTTAGTTAAGTCTCACCCAAAGTTCGATAGCGGGACATCACAATTGTCCACTCGCACTCTACCAAGATAAAATGCGTTGCTTTGCTTTGACAAACCCAACAACAAATGATCGAGGTAGTTTATGAGTACCGAACCTTGGTAGGCATATTGAGTTGACTTAATTAAGATTAACATCTAAGCATGCATCACATACACACACATATCAATATATAAGCAAGGAAATGTGACATGGTTATGGCCAGTATACTACGATCTTCTCAAGCCAATGAGAAGATCGATGGTCAACCTAAGGATAACTTCTTCTCCAAGAGCATCCTCCGGACATCATGTGTGGTTGGCATCTTCCTTGTAACTTCATTCTTCAATGGACACTCCATTCCTCTTTTGTACATTACAATGTTAGAAAACTCGAGTTACATTCGAGTCTAAATCTAATTTTACAATTAGAAAGAATAGATACAAGGCACGACACGCAGGCCGTATTATGAATTACAACATGCACACACACACATACATCCAATCACATTGGGGTTAAGGCCATAACCATTCACCATGTCATCATTTATACACAATAGATTTAGGACATTGATATTATTATGAGTGCAATATAAAAATCGCTCAAGAGTAGAAACTCCGTTGGTGCATTCTTGCGACAAAATTGCACAATCTGTTCACAACAGATTGACACAACTTCATCAACATTAACACCAAAGGTTATAATATTTTGTCAAGAGCAATCAGACTATAGCATGCTATCATATGAATGATGATGTTATAGCCTTTTAGTTTGATCAACACAAACTTTTGCGTAATGACAAAATATTCACACTATTATATGCAACCCATAAAAAAAAATTATCCTACTTCTATATCACATATAAAAGTGCATAAAACTTCATACGATCTTTCGCAAGTGGCTCTGATACCACTGTTGGGATCTTCAGGTGAAATAAACACAAAAACGCAGCGGAAATAAGATCCCTCGAGCGATCCATGCGAAAGAAAAACTCGTACGAAATCATCTATCTAATAGATCTATCTAAAGTGTATACCTTTGGAGCGTGCCCTTACATTTATCCCGCTCGTCCAAGCGCCGCCGGATCTCTTGCACGTTCAAGTGTCCATGCCTCTATTCGTATCCACACGAACACGATATCTCTACTTCGGAGAAGAACTACCTTAGTTGTGCTAGCAACTTGAGGTAGTTCACAAAACACCAAGAACCCAAGATGTGGGTTTCGGCCAAGATGGAGAAGAGAAGGAAGAGGGGAAAGAAAATGAGAAGTTGTCATCCAAATGACAAGGGACAAACTCTTTTATACTCATATCAAGAGGAGTTTTTGCCTTTTAAACTTCCCTTCATTAAATATTTTAATGTAACTCTCTAACTTTTCATGTAACTCTCTAATGGTGAGAAACTCTCCATCTTCCTCTCTTATTAATTCATTAAACATTTTAATGAATTAATATTTCATCCAAATGTGGTTGAGTCTAATCTAAATGAGTTTAACTCAAATTAGATCTCAATCCATAATCCAATTGGATTTACTTGAGTCTAACTCAATTAATCCAATTCCGATTAAATCCTAGCCAAACCAAGATAAATTAATCTCCGAAGCATCGTGTCCTTAGTGTGTGACCCAATAGGCTCTCGTAACGTTGGCAATGTGTCTAAACCAATTTAGACACAAAAGCAATGAGCGGCATCTAGCAATGCATCAATGCTACCCAAGTAACAAGAAAGTCGAGATCCGACTTAACCTCCGTGACTATGGCAATGTATGACCTTGTCCTTCTATCCTCGATATCTAGATTGACCAATGAGGCATAGACTGTGTCATCCTTGATCAATCATTGTGTTTCTTGATCCCCGAGTAGACTCACTCAAACAATTGAGCTTAATATCTCATATTGACTCAATTGAGCATGGCCATGCGTTTTAGCAGTCCTACTAAATCAAGGGGCCCACAGATATCACTCCCGTCATATGGGAGGGATAGATCCCATCTACATCACTCACATCCCTCCGCATAATTCATTACATACCCAGTGATCGCCTTTATAGTCCACCCTGTTACGGGTGACGTTTGACGATACCAAAGTACATAACTCCTTATGTAGGGAACCGTAGTGACTTCAGGTCTAAGGACTATTCATACCAATAGTCACATGAGAAAGTTTATGACACTCATATGACAATCTATGAAACTTTCTCATGGCGGGTCATTCAGTACGCATTCTCCAATGTATACCCATGTGTCAACTTGATATCACATATCCATGACTTATGAGCTCAAGTCATCAGTTGACCTACATGCTAGTCTCCATGTATTAATATTGTCCTTGAATATTAATACTTGACTTGGAATGGTTTAGAGTAGTGTTCTCTACATCATCTCACTATCGATTCAACCAATCGATATAATGTAGATAAGAACCTACTACCCAAGGACATTATTATACTTAGTTATTTGGCACAAATACAAAGTAAGTATAATAACCAAACATGCCTTTATTAATAATAGAATATGATACAAAATGTCCCTAGTCAATCATCATATAATTGGCCCTAGGGCTCCTACTAACAGATATCTCTGGTAGGCATCCAGCATGCAGATAAGCTCACTTCCGGCCGTGGAGTCCACTATCTGATCGATCCGAGGGAGTGGATATCAATCTTTGGGGTATGCTCTATTGAGGTCTCTGAAATCTATCCAAACAAAGTCTCTCTTCCGATGCTTCATAGGTCGAGCATCAGAGTAAGCATTCAACTTGTTCACAATGACTTCTGGCCGGACGCCCTTCAGATCTCGGGCCGACCATGCAAATACATCTTGATTTTCCGCCAGGCACTTCACCAGTTGTCACTTAAGGTCGGGCTCCAGCTCTGATGCTATCTTTACCTTTGTTTATTCTTGGTTGGGAAGGAGCTGCACCTCCTTTTTTTGTTCCCTCAACTCAGCCCAGGGGGAGGGCTGCACCATGTTGCAGCTGACCGACGGAGCCCGGAACGCCTTTCGTTCTTCCATTCGGACATTGTCTACGTAACATCGGCGTGCTACCTTCTGGTCACCTCTTACTTCTCCCACCTGATCGCTGATCGAGAACATAACCTTCAAATAGAAAGTGGATGTTACTGCCCTGAATTCGTTGAGGGCTGGCCTCCCCAGGATGACATTATAGGCAGATGGTGCAACCACTATCAAGAAGGTCGACCACCGCGTCCTCTTCAAGGGGCTCTTCCCCAAGTGAAATGGCCAACTTAATTTGGCCGACCAGCTGGACCTCGTTTCCGGTGAACCCAAAGAGGGGTGTGGCTACAGGTTGCAACTCATTGGCTTCAATCTGCAGCTGCTCGAATGCCTTCTTGTATAGAATATTGACCGAACTACTAGTGTCGACAATGGTCCAGTGGATCTGGTAGGTAGCTATGACAACAGTGATGACTAACGCATCATCATGTGGAACTTCTACACCTTGCAAATCTTGTGGACCAAAATTGATCTGTGGTCCTCTGGCCTGAGTAGGGCTTGTCCCTACCTGGTGGATCTCCAAGCGTCTAACTTGGGACTTCCGGGCTCGGTTGGAGTCCCCATAGGTGGGGCCGCCTGAGATGACATTGATCGAGCCCTGTACTGCATTTTGTTGGTTCGCCTGTTCCTCATTTACTTCTCCTTACTCGGGGGAGTTAGATGTTGGGAATAATTGCCTTGTCGCTGGGGTTGCTGACCGAGTGTCTGTCTCTCGCCCTTCCGACTGTGACCTTCCTTGACCTCGGGCTCCCCCTGAGGTGCCTTCCGTGGAGTTCCTCGGGCAGGGCGAGCTTGCCCTCGCCCGGCCTGCCAACAATCTTGGGTGTTATGAGTATGACTGTGATGAAACGAGCAATAAGGCTGCTACCTGTTGGGGAGACACCCTTGGGCCACCTGCTGAACTATACCGTGCATGGCTCCAGCTCGCTGTCCTAGGGATCGGGGACTGCGAAGGGGTCCTTCATGAGGTGTTATCTTCTGGCTATGGGGAGCCACAGGTATGGACCTGACCTCCCGACGTCGAGCAGCTTGCGCTTCTTCCATGTCCACGTACTTAGCCGGCTTGCCCAGGAGGTTTTCGAAGTCTTTCGGGGGTTTTTGTATCAGTGATCTAAAGAACTCCCCCTCTTGCAAACCCCTGGGTGAAGGTGCTGATCAACACTTCAGGAGTAGCAGTGGGCACGTCAAGCGCGACCTGGTTGAACCTCTTGATATAAGCCCGCAAGGACTCCTTAGGGCTCTGTTTCAAGGCAAAGAGGTTAAGGCTTGTCTTGTGATGCCTTTTGCTGCTTGCAAAATGTTGTAGGAAAAGCGTCTTGAAATTGACAAACTCTCACACAGACCCTTCCAGGAGTCTGTCAAATCAGCGTTAAGCGGGCCCGACCAAGGTGGTCAGGAATGCTCGACACTTAATGTTGTCCGTGTGCTGATGCAGCAGGGCCACATTCTCGAACTTTATCAGGTGCTCTTCTGGGTCTGTGATGCCTCCATAATATGGAATAGATAGGAGTCGGAAGTGCTTGGGGACTGGTTCTTGAAGGATACGGTAGGAGAAAGGGAATCCGGTATGGTCAGACGGGGTTGGGTTTACCGTAGCCTTCCCCTTATTGAGCATTGCACGGCTATAAGAGACTTCTAGTAGGTCGGATTGACCTGCACCTTCCACTGGGCCAAAGAATGCTTGGGGGAAATAGAGGCTACCACCTGGATGAGCCTCACCCTCCGTTCCAACGCGGGCAACTACCTCAGATGGACTTTCCTGAGTCGGACGACCATCGGTCTTCTATTGTGCTGCTAGCTTCTGAGCTTTAGCGACCACCAGCAACTTGAAATCCTCTTGTGAGAGGGTAATCGTCACCTTGTTGGAGTCGCCTATCTTCGTCTTTCGATCAGGCAGAGTTCCTACAGATGGCACCAAATTTGATCCTGTCGACTAGCGAGAGGGCTCTCACTCAGCTGACACAGTGAAACAGACGAGTTGTAAGAGCGCTTAGGGTTGGAGCCAAGGCTGCCGGGAAGAACCAACGGCTTGGGGGAGGAACGGGGTTCAGAGTAGAATAACAAAGGAGTGGCAAGGTAATGAGAAGCCAATCCCATCTTTGAAGCACTGGGTGGACCTTATATAGGGGAGGGGGATGACCCCTGCCTTGTCTTGGCTGTCTTGTCTCATAAAAGTCAATCATCTGACAAACAATCTTGTTGCAGCTTTATTTTTCACGAGGGTCTGGCGTGGCCACCAAAAGGTCATTCATTCATCCCTACTGTCATTTTACCATCAGACATTAATGTTTGATGTCCAGGGCGAACATGATTATGGCAGATGTCTCTTCTTCATAATGTGAAGATCTAGGGTATCTTTCTATATCTGATGGAGTCTAATCGTAATTAAACGGCTCTGATCGTGCGATCATCCCGGCTTGTCTTATTATGCAGCTCTGTAAATCTATCCGGCCCTAGCCGATTGGTCGCAAGGAGTCATCCGGAGGGGCTCGATCACCCGACCACCAATTGCTTTTGAATGAGCAAGTCACCTGTGAGCGGGTCTAGCCACTCTTGGCGCCCGACAGTCCGACCGGCCGGCTGGGTGCGCCCGACCGGACAGACGGTCACTAGGCCATGAATCACTTCTTACAACGAGGCAGGCCATTTCAAATTCGGGTCTGCCAAGTTGTCCGACCGGGCATAGCCGACCGAGAACGTCCGCCCGGAGCCTGAATACATGACCAAAGGCTAGTACTTCGAGTTAAAGGAAGTTCTAGGTGAGTGACTTTCTAGTCGTCTGACCGAGTATTCCCGACCAAGCATTACCGGCCGAGCTCATTCGACCGGTTGTTCCCTGCTGAATCACAACACTGTAGCCCCGAGCGCCTTCATCCAACTGGACCAACACCCTGTGTGCCCGAACGTCTTTACCCGATCGGGTCACCTACCCGACCAAACTACCTACCAGACCGGATTACCTACCCGACCGGATCACAACACTGTAGCGTCGAGCGCCTTCATTCGACCGGACCAACACCCTGTGTGCCCGAACGTTTTTACCCGACCAGACTACCTACCAGACCGGATTACCTACCCGACCGAATCACAACACTGTAGCCCCGAGCGCCTTCATCCGACTGGACCAACACCTTGTGTTCCCGAACGTCTTTACCCGACCGAGTTACCTACCCGACTGGACTACCTACCAGACCGGATCATTCCCAGACCGGATCATTCCCCATCTGTTTTTCTAACACCATTTTTTCACCTTTAGTTTTTATAAGTGATTTCAAATCAAATAATCTTGGTATTATGTCCTCTTAAGAAGGGGGAAAAAATCCAATTCCAATGAGCATTGGATTTGAAGGTGCTTTAAATTCAAAGAGAGGGTCTTCCCTAGATTAGTAGGTGAGTAAGTCTAATTAAACTTTGCATTGTTTAAAATTATATGATATATAATCAAATTAATTTAAGGTTAAAATTAATTAAGCTACCGTGATGATTGTTCAAGTTTGATGTTATTTATTTATTTTAAATTTGAGTTTGGTTCAAGTTTCACTTATGTTTTGTTTATTTAGAGATTAACAAACTTTTAATTCAAAATTATTTGATTGTTTAAAAATTTTATGACAATTTACCAAATGGCGCACTCAAGAATTGATATTTACCAAAGGGCACAACTGCACGTGATGTTTCAGACTTTAATTTTAAAATAATATATTACGGAATCGGTGCTAAACTAAAAAACGTAAGGTAAAATTTAAAAAATATTTTAGTTAAAAAATATCTCATCTAACTTATTTAAAAATATAAATAAATGATTTTTATATTTAGTTAATAGAAATTAATATATTAAATAATATTTAATAAATATATTAATGTAAAAAAAAAGAAAAAATTAAAAAAAAAGAGCGTGGTCCTGAAATTTTTTATTTCAGCCCACGTTGAGCCTGAAATCTTTTGATTCAGGCCCGACGTGGACTCAAATTTTTTTTCTATTTTAAAAATATATTAATATATAAAAAAACGTACCAAAACACTGAATTTCAGATTCGAACGCAGGGCCTGAAGTCATCCCTGGAGGATCTGAAGTCAAATAACTTCAGATCCTATAAATAATTAATTTAATAAATAATAATTAAATATAAAAAATATTTTTTAAATTAAAAAAAATTCAATACCCTTTGGGACTAAAGTCATCAGACTTCAGGCCTATGGAGGGTTTGAAGTCTGATGACTTCAGCCCCTCCATAATTAAATATAAAAAAATATTAAAAAATTTTTTATAAAAAAGTATAATATATAATTATATATTATTTATAATTTTTATAAAAAGTATAATATATAATTACATAATAATAAAATGTTATTATAATGAAATCTAGATATGGGAGGTCCATCAGTAGGTTTTGGTCAAAACCCATTGATATTTCTAAACTACTCCTATTTCATTGGTGATATCTAATATATAGATGTTTGGACACCTAAAACATCATCTCCTACCTCTACCCTCTCTATTCATATGGAGTTTTCAGAAATTCATATATGATAGGTCCATCAGTGAGTTTTGGTCAAAACCCACTGATATTTCTAAACTACTCATATTTCATTGGTGATACCTAATATATAGATGTTTGGACACCTAAAACATCATCTCCTACCTCTACCCTCTCTATTCATATGGAGTTTTCAGAAATCCAGATATGGGAGGTCCATCAGTGAGTTTTGGTCAAAACTCACTGATATTTCTAAACTACTCCTATTTCATTGGTAATATCTAATATATAGATGTTTGGACACCTAAAACATCATCTTCTACCTCTACCCTCTCTATTCATATGGAGTTTTCAGAAATCCAGATATGGGAGGTGTTGGTGAGAGCCCTAGAGCCGATCATGT
>JAGFNQ010007520.1:0-19233 GCA_024364735.1 Boesenbergia rotunda
CCCTTCGTTTCCTTAGGGTATCCAATAAATAGACATTTATCAGACTTAGCATCCAATTTGTCTGATACATCCGCTTCACATAAGCAGGACAACCCCATATCTTAAGGTGAGTTAAGTGAGGTTTCTTACTATTCCAGATCTCATATGGAGTAGTAGAGACTACCTTGGTCGGGACTCTGTTTAGCAAGTAAACAGCTGTCTTAAGTGCATAGCCCCAAAAGGATTTTGGAAGAGTTGCATGATTAATCATCGACCTAACCATGTCCATCAAGGTTCGGTTGCGCCTCTCAGATACACCATTATGCTGTGGTGTATACGGCGGAGTCCATTGGGACAATATCCCATTGTCCCTAAGATAATCTTGAAACTCTTGACTTAAGTATTCACCACCCCGATCGGATCGAAGTATTTTAATACTTTTGCCAAGTTGTTTCTCTACTTCATTTCTGAACTCTTTGAATTTCTCAAAGGCTTCAGATTTGTGTTTCATCAAGAACACATACCCGAATCGTGAGTGATCATCGATAAAGGTGATGAAGTAGCTATAGCCTCCTTGTGCAAGAGTTGACATTGGTCCACATACATCAGTATGTATTAGACCAAGCAATTCTCCCACTAGATTACCTTTTCCGGAAAAGGGTAATTTGGTCATCTTGCCTTTTAAGCATGATTCGCATGTATCAAATGAATCGGGTTCAAATGATTCCAAAATTCCACATTGGTGCAATTCGGTCATGCGTTTCTTACTTATATGGCTAAGACGACAATGCCACGTGTAGGAGTCTATTCGATTATCTATTCTAGCACATTTGTTGCTTGCTTCGATATTGAAAACATCACCGGATAAATCTAACGTGTAGATGCCATTGCACAAAGTTCCATTCCCATAAAGAACGCCATTTAAAGTTATGTAACAACAATTGTTACTAAAAGTTAAATGATAACCCTTTTCATTCAAACATGAAATAGATACAATGTTCTTTATTAACGAAGGAACAAAATAACAATTATCCAATTCTAAGACACGTCCAGTCGGGAGCTTTAGCAAATATGTTCCGATGGCAACAGCAGCAATCTTTGCTCCATTTCCAACTCGCAAATTCGCTTCTCCTTTGACAAGTCTTCTTCTATTCCTTAGCCCCTATATGTCATTACATATATGTGACCTACACCCAGTATCAAGTACCCAGGTATTTGAAGAAATAGAGTGACATTCAATAACGAAGATACTTGAAGAGGATGGGGCATCGGATGCCTTATTCTTCAAGGACTCAAGATAAACTTTGCAGTTTCTTCGCCAGTGACCTTCCTTGCCACAATGATGGCAAGTTCCTTTTGGTTTCTTTTCAGTCTTTTTGGTTTTTTTCTTCTTTCTTTTATTCTGTTCTTTGGCCTTCCTCTTAGAACCTTTCTTCGAGGAACCAACTAACAGTACCGCCTTTTGATCCTGCTTCACAGAAGGCTCACAGTCTTCAGCAGGTTGAGCAACTCGGGAATGGTGGTCTCTAGTTTGTTCATCCGATAGTTCATCACAAATTGTGAATAACTTTTCGGCAAACAACTCAGAATTAAGTCAATACTTAGTTTATGATCCATTGCAAAAACGAGTGTGTTCAGTCGCTCAATGTACCCCAACATCTTCAGCACAAACTGCGAGGCAGAAGTGCCTTCCTGCATCTTAGTGGTGAAGAGGAGTCTGGAGACTTCGAACCTTTCGGATCTCGCCTGCTCTTCAAACAACTCATGAAGATGGAAGATGATGGTATAAGCATCCATATGCTCATGCTGCTTTTGCAGCTCAGGTATCATAGAGGCTAGCATGATGCAACTCACAAGTTCAGAATCGGTCACATGTTTCTGATAGGCCACTAGCTGGTCTGGAGTTGCACCTTCAGGAGGATGGTTAGGAAGTTGATCTTCAAGGACATATGCAAGCTTCTCTGACTTGAGGACTATCCTCAGGTTTCAAAGCCAGTCCATGAAGTTTGGCCCAGTCAGTTTATTGGTGTCCAAAATGGAACGCAAATTCAGAGAAGACATGATCGAGTGATTAACCTAGAAACACAAATTGAGCTTATGTGAGAAGAATGATAAAGAATGTATCAATATACATTAATTAAAATCCTATTTATTTATCAAATTGAATAACCCTTTTTTATCAATTCGGGAGATCGTAGGAGCATCTCCAAATAGGTTGATATCCAACCATAGATAAGAACAACCATGGCTGTGGCCATCAAGTTTTTCTTAGCTATGAAGGTAGGTAATTATACCGATTACACATCACATATATGTAACTATCACTTTATGCTATCAACTAATTGAATGTTTGCATAAATCATTGGGTTGTTAACTCATTAACAAGTATGCAACTTTATACATAGCACCTAACTGCACCTCTCTTTGCATCGACCTTGGCTGTGGCACAACAAATCGATGCTCCAAGCTTAAGGCTGACCCATTAATCAAGAAATAGTTTTAATATGGTTGGAGCTCATTCAACCATTTAGTCAGGCTTGGATGTGTCCAACAACCAAAACTAAGGATTGACCTCTGACTCCAACTATATTATACATAAAATAATTCTATGGTTTGAACATGTTGAGGTTCAAGCCGGGCATGGATGTGTCCATCAACCCAAACGAGAAACAAAACTCCGATTCTAACCATATTAATGGAAGGTGTTGGCCTTAATATTTTGTAAGGGTTTTTTTGGTCTCATCCTTTCTTTTCTAAGCACATTCATGACATAGAATTATGTCATGACTAACGATTTCCTTAATAAAGTATGTATGTGACTTAATTTATCAAGTCTCATTATTTGAATTAGGAACCGGATTTCCTAATTCTAATTTCATACTTTATTTAAGGAATTGTTTTGGGAAACAATTTCCTAAATTGTCATAATCAATTTCGGAAATAATATGTTTTAAGACTTTGATTTCTCTAAATCAAATCTTATTAAATTAAGAGACAAATCCCTTAATTCAACCACATATTATTTTCATGAAAATCTCATTTAAGAAACTCTATAGGAAACCATTTTCCTAATTAATTTTGGAGACAACAATATGTAAGAGCATCACCTCTTAAACATATTTTATTCATGGATTTAATTAATTACAACAAATCATTTTCTAAGGGTGGCTCCCTGAGACTCAGATACCCAAAGAAAAGTAATTTGTTGTAAATCCAATTGGACGGCTCCCCGAGGCTCAATCCAAATCAAACATGATAATTTCAATTAAAATTGAGAAATTAAATTACAACAACTAACTTTAAATTGGACGGCTCCCCGAGGCTCAATCCAAAATAAAGAATGTTGTTGTCAATTTAAAAACCAATTCAAATTTAATTGTCAATTAACTGTCCATGAATTTGTCTAGACTTTCTTAAAAGAATATGCCCAAAATTGCGAGATTTCATAAATAGGTTTTCAGAATAATTGTAAGTTTCTGATACAAGGAAAACTTACGTATTTTCAAAATTGGAAAATTTCTAAAATTAGAAAAATTTCCAAAATTGGAATGTTTCCAAAGATGGGAAGTTTTTCACAATTATTATAAAATTTCAGAAACTAGAAAATTTCAAAAGTCTGCAAAATTTCATGAGGATTTCCAAACTTAGAAATTTCTAAATCTAAAATTTATTATAATTTGAAAGTTTCCATAATTGAAAAATTTTTCCAAAATTGAGATGATGACAAAGTTTTTCGCAAAACAATTATATGATTATGTAGAACACTAACCGGCTCTGATACCACTGTTGGGACCAGGTGCATGTCGACAAGGATACGGGTTCGTAAAATTTTAAATTTTTACGTGCAGCGGAAGAATTAGCATAAAATAATTTCTTAAATTATTTCAACCACGTATCTAGCATGCAACCTTATGGTGTGTGGACATAATCATAAATTAAAACTTTGTGGAAAAAGTAAACTAATTTACTAAGTACCTCGCGTAACTCGAAGTAAGGGACGAGATCCAACCGTAGCGTCCCTTGGAAGCTTCGCCTCTATTCGCGTCCACGCCGAGTTCTCTTCGGGATGACTTCGCAAAGTCATGAGTTTTGTGACGACGAGAACTACTAGATTCTCTAAAGGCACAACTATAAGATCAAGAGAAAAGATAGGAAACTAACCACCAAAGTAACGGAATCAAAATTCCGGGAAGAGAGGAGTTGTGATCCGCTTCTTCTTCTTCTTGTTTGGCTTCTCCTTGGTGATCCTTGCTCACGCCAACCACTTGGAGGGATGAGGGTGCACCGGCCCTAACATGGACAAGGGGAGCCGGCCCTAATCCTTAAGGAGGGCGCCGGCCCTAAAGGGAAGAGAGGGAGAAGAGAATAAGAGAGAGAGGCAGTGAATTATCTCTTGATAGCTCTATATCAATTGGGAATTCAAGGCTTGCCTTTGGTTCCTTTATATAGTAGCCTCTCCCTCACCAAGTCTCTCTTTTAATGGAATTAACGGAATTAGTTATCATAAGAAATTTATCCTATAAATTCTCTTATGAATTATTCCGTTTAAACCAAGTTTTATTATAACTAACTTTATAATAAAACAAATACTTCTTCTCCTTTTATTATGGAATAAATTTTATAAGAAATTTATAAACTTTCTTATTATGGAAAAATCAATTCATAATTGATTTTATAAAATTATAATAAATCATTCCATGGATCATTTTAATTTCCATAAAAAGAATAAATTTCTATAAATTTATTTATATAAATTTCTTTACACAAATTTATTTATCCATAATTTATAAAACAAATCGCGCTAGATTTATTTTATTAATTAAACCAATTAAATTGGTTTCTTCCCTTTAATGTGGCCGACCAACCCAAGGGGTTTGGCACCCTCTTTGGCCGGCCAAACCAAGCCGAACCGATTGCGAATTAAACTCATTTAATTCGCCTAATAAGCCTTCAAAAGACTTAGCCATTTTAAGTTTCCGTTGCGCCTCTGATTAACTAAGATTCGACTTATTTCTCTTGATTGGAAAATCCAATTTTCAACACGTTTTAAATCCCTCGGATTACTCGTAGTGCGTGTGACTAAATAGGCTTTCGATTTATGTTGGCCGTCTATAATCAACTAATTATAGAACGATCATGAGTGGCACCTAGTAGTACATCATGACCCCCAATTAATCGAAAGATCAACGGTTGACCTCAGAAGTAATTCTGAAACCCTTCAGCAGCTCTAATGAATCGTGCCCCATTCCCTTCACCATCTTATACCCACTTGGTTCAGGACACGGTCTATTTGTGTCAGTCCCCACTAGGCTGACTACGTCACACCTAGCCCAAGTAATATCTTTCTCGTCCTTTGGATTTCTAATTACTCTCATGTATTTTAGAGACTCGCACTCTAAACATGATATACTATGGCCAGAGGTTTTGAGTAACAATCCGACGATAGGCCTGGGTATACATCTCCTCGCAAGGAGTGGTGAATCCTTTGTAGGTTGTTCAAACATCTTCGGGCACTTCGGCTTATACCCAATCATCCTGAGTCCACACCTCCTTGGAGATGCTTGCTTAAGATGTTAAAGTATAAGTATCCATGACCAAGATGACTTGAACACCGCAAGTCAAAGGAACATCGCACTTAAGCCGCAGTAAGAACTTCATTGACATATCTATATAGATAACCATATGAAGTCTTACAGCTAGTCACTCCAATGAACTAGTTCCCTTAACTAGCATCCATGTTTATCTCCGGACATCCCAATGTCACCAGCCAGTGAGAATCAGCTGATTAGAGAATAACCCATGCTAGTCTCAACAGAATTGATAGTGTCCGTATTTATCAATTCATCGACTAGGGATATTTTCAACACTTCACATTTGCATATTTAGAGATAATCACTAGTTGTGATCCCATCACAAATTCTCTTATGCTGTGAGTTGTATTGCGGACATTCAGTAGATGAGTTTAAGATCCCAATCAAATACAAACATGTATACTCAAATAGTGAATTATCATTTATTAAAATAAATGTTCACAATCTAAGGCGATTGCGTTAGGACACTTCTCTCATATCACTAACACATACTAGTGTCCCTATGTTCCTCAAGAATTTATCTAGGCATGATCAATATTTTAAAGAAAATATTGAGTAAATTTTTACGGGTCGTTACACGGCCGATCTGGAACTCCAAAGTGCCACACACTTCCTCCCGGAGCTTCCTTGGTCGCAGAGCTTAGCCGTTAGTGCTTTGTCGTCAGTCAGAAGACTCGGAATGATTTTGGAAGTTGTGTCTTGAGTTGAGGGGTCGAAGACCCTTTTATAGCCTTGTCTAGGGCGCCCGTGATGCTATGGGGTGCCTCACAAATCTTGGTCAAAGCTCATCCTCACGATGAACTCGCAAAGCTGATAAACTTGCCTTATTGGGCGCCTGTATTGAAGGAGGTGCCTGATTCATTCATGCTCCTGGGGGCACCCGGGAAGCTATTTTTCAGCCTCTTTGTGGTTATTTGCCTACTTTCTCTTCAGTTTTAGGTACCTGCAAGATACATAAATACAAGACAAACATATATACAATCTTAGCCTTAACGAAATAGTTCTGACTTCGGATTTCCGCAAAACCCTAGGTCGAACCGACGCAAGTTCCCACCCCCGGGAACGCGCCTTTCACCTACTCCTCTCAGGAGACGGTTGCTGTTGGGACCGGGTGCATGCTGACATGGATGCAGGTTCGTAATTTTAAAATTAATTACGTGCAGCGGAAGGTTTAGCATAAATAATTTCTCAAATTATTTAATCACACATCTAAGCATGCAACTTTCTTATGTAGACATGATCATATATTTAAAATTTTACAGAAACGTAAACTAATTTACTTATTACCTCGCGTAACTCGAAGGAAGGGACGAGATCCAACCGTAAGCGTCCCTCGAATGCTCCGCCTCTATTCGCGTCCACGCCGAGTATCTTCGGGATGACTTCGCAAAGCCATGAGTTTCGTGTTCTCGAGAACTACTAGATTCTCCGAGAACGCGACAAGAAAAACCAAGAGAGAAGTAATCACATCGGAAAAACTCACTTCCAAGGTTAGCCGGAATCACAATTTCAGCGAGAAGGAGGAAGATGACTTGCGCCAAATCCCAAGGTGATGATGGCTGGAGAGGAAGATCGTCCCAACGGAAGAACTTCGTCGCCTCGGTGCTTCGCCTTGTGCTCACGGCAAGAAGAAGGGAGAAGAGCCTTGTGGCCGGCCAAGAGGAAGAAGGGAGGAGAGGGAGAGAGCCCAGGCAAGAATACTTCGATTATTTTTCAAGCCTTGCCTTGGGTTCTTTATATAGTGGTCTCTCAATCGCCAAGTCTCTTTTTTCTTATGGAATAAATTTTCTATGACTTATTCCATCATGCCAAGTTTTATCAATTTTTTAATTCATGATAAAATCAACCAAGTCTCTTTTTTCTTATGGAATAAATTTTCTTATCATGGTAAATCAATCCATGATTGATTTTATAAAATAAAATAAACTAATCCATGGTTCATTTTAATTTCCATGAAAAATAAACCAAACCTTGGTTTATTATATAAAAATTTATATCATCCATAATTTTATAAAACAAACCACACTTGGTTTATTTAATAAATTGAGCCAAAAACATGGTTCTCTCCCTTTGTTGTGGCCGGCCAAGCAAAGAGGATGGAGACCCTCATTGGCCGGCCCAACCAAGCCACGTCCCAATGAGTTAAACTTATTTAATTCATCTATTAAGTCTTCAAAAGACTTAGCCATTTTACGCTTCCGATGCGTCTCTGAAAAATTCAGATTCGACTTATTGTTTGGCTTAACCAAACCTAATCTCTCATGATTGGAAAATCCAATTTTTAAATCATTTTAAATCCCTTGGATTACTCGTAGTGCGTGTGACTAAATAGGCTTTCGATTTATGTTGGCCGTCTATAATTAACCAATTATAGAACCATCATGAGTGGCACCTAGTAGTACATCATGATCCCCAATTAATCGAAAGATCAATGGTTGACCTTAGAAAGTATTCTGAAATCCTTCAGCAGCTATAATGAATCGTGCCCCATTCCCTTCACCATCTTATACCCACTTGGTTCAGGACATGGTCTATGTGTGTCAGTCCCCACTAGGCTGACTACGTCACACCTAGCCAAAGTAACGTTTTCTCGTCCTACGGATTCTAATTACTCTCATGTATTTAAGAGATTCATACTCTGATCATGTCATGCTCTGGCCAGAGGCTTCGAGTAACAATCCGATGATAGGCCTTGGGTATACATCTCCTTGCAAGGAGTGGTGAATCCTTTGTAGGCTGTTCAAACATTTTCGGACACTTCGTCTTATACCCAATCATCCTGGGTCAACACCTCCTTGGAGATGCTTGCTTAAGATGTCAAAGTATAACTCTCCATGACCAAGATGACTTGAACACCGCAAGTCAAAGGAACTTCGCACTTAAGCTGCAATAAGAACTTCATTGACATATCTATATGTAGACTACCATATGAAGTTTTACAGCCAGTCACTCCAATGAACTAGTTCCCTTAACTAGCATTCATGTTTATCTCCGGGCATCCCAATGTCACCAGCCAGTGAGAATCAGCTGATTAGAGAATAACCCATGCTAGTCTCAACAGAATTGATAGTGCCCGTATTTATCAATTCATCGACTAGGGACAATTTCAATACTTCACAATTGCACATGTAGAGATAATCACAAGTTGTGAATTCATCACAAATTCTCTCATGCTGTGAATTGTATTGCGGACATTCAGTAAATGAGTTTAAGATCTCAATCAAATACATAAACATGTATACTCAAATAGTAAATATTCATTTATTAAAATAAATGATTACAATCATAAGGCGATTGCCTTGGGACACTTTTCTCATATCACTAACAAACTCCCACTTGGCCTAATGCCAATCGCTACAGTATCCAATACCACAGGCTCTAACAAGACCCTCAAACTTGCTTTGAGGCAAGGCCTTAGTTAAAGGATCCGCTAAATTCCTTTCAGTGGGAATTTTCTCAATTTGTATATCATTCCTACTTATAATCTCTCTGATCAGATGATAGCGGCGAAGCACATGTTTGGATCGCTGATGAGACCTTGGTTCCTTCGCTTGTGCAATAGCTCCATTGTTGTCATAATAAACCGGTATTGCTTCATCAATGGTTGGAACCACACCAAGTTCTGAGACAAACTTCTTGATCCAGACTGCTTCCTTTGCTGCTACCGAAGCTGCAATGTATTTCGCTTCCATGGTAGAATCCGCTACGGTGTCTTGCTTGGAACTCTTCTAACTTATTGCGCCTCCATTCAAAACAAATACGTATCCGGACTGAGATTTGGAGTCATCCTTATCTGTCTGGAAACTGGTATCTGTATACCCACGTATTACCATATCACCTTCTCCATATATTCGGAACACATCCTTAGTTCTTCTTAAGTACTTGAGGATTGTCTTGACAACCGCCCAATGATCCATTCCTGGTTCAGACTGGTATCTGCTTGTGACGCTCAGAGCATACGATACATCGGGCCTAGTACATAACATAGCATACATGATAGATCTTATCGCGGATGCATAAGGAATCTTATTCATGCAAATCCTCTCGTCTTCTGTGCGCGGACACATAGACTTCGAAAGGTTGATCCCATGCCTGATGGGAAGTTAACTTTTCTTGGATTCTGACATGCTAAACCTTTTTAGCACTCGGTCTATATATGTAGACTGTGAAAGACCAAGCAATCATTTTGATCTATCTCTATAGATTCTAATCCCAAGGATATAGGTTGCTTCTCCCAGGTCTTTTATGGAGAAAGTTTTGGACAACCAAATTTTAACTGACTGTAAGACTGATATATCGTTTCCTATAAGTAATATGTCATCGACATATAACACTAGAAATACGACTGCACTCCCACTAACCTTCTTATACACACAAGGTTCGTCAGGATTTTGTGAGAAATCAAACTCTTTGATTATCTCATCAAAACGGATGTTCCATCTCCTGGATGCTTGCTTTAATCCGTATATGGATCATCGAAGCTTGCATACTTTGGTTTTATTAACCGATGTGAAACCTTCAGGTTGTATCATGTATACATCCTCAAGCAGGTTTCCATTAAGGAAAGCTGTTTTCACATCCATTTGCCATATCTCATAATCATAATGAGATGCTACGGCCAGGAGCATCCGAATAGATTTAAGCATAGCTACTAGCGAATAGGTTTCGTCATAATCAATTCCTTGTTTCTGACGATATCATTTTGCCACTAATCTAGCCTTAAAGGTAACAACATTACCTTCCATGTCGGTTTTCTTCTTGAAAACCCACTTGCACCCTATGGGCTTAATCCTTTCAGGTGGGTTAACCAAGTCCCATACTTGATTTTTGTACATGAAATCCATTTCCGACTTCATGGCTTCAAGCCATTTATCCCTTTCTGATTTTTTCAGAACATCTTCATAACTGATAGGTTCTTCATCGTTAATGAGTAACACGTCATTTGATTCACTTATGAGAAATCCGTATCTCTATGGAATATTACGTGTCCTATCAGACCTACGAAGAAGTGGTGTTGTTTTAGGTTCAACTGATAGCTCATCATTATGAGTTATTGGTTGTGGGTCTAGACTAGGTGTCTCTATAATGTCTATTGGAGTTTCTTGAACTTCTTCAAGTTCAATGCTACTCCCACTGTATTCTTGTAAAAGAAATTCTTTTTCTAGAAATACAGCATGCCTTGAAACAAACACCATTTGTTCCAAGGGATGATAGAATTGGTAACCCTTCGTTTCCTTAGGGTATCCAATAAATAGACATTTATCAGACTTAGCATTCAATTTGTCTGATACAGTCCGCTTTACATAAGCAGGACAACCCCATATCTTTAGGTGAGATAAATGAGGTTTCTTAATATTCCACGTCTCATATGGAGTAGTAGAGACTACCTTGGTCGAGACTCTGTTTAGTAAGTAAACAGCTGTCTTAAGTGCATATCCCCAAAAGGATTTTGGAAGTGTTGCATGATTCATCATAGATCTAACCATGTCCATCAAGGTTCGGTTACGCCTCTCAGATACACCATTATGCTATGGTGTATATGGCGGAGTCCATTGAGACAATATCCCATTGTCCCTAAGATAATCTTGAAACTCTTGACTTAAGTATTCACCACCCCGATCGGATCGAAGTATCTTAATACTTTTGCCAAGCTGTTTCTCTACATCACTTCTGAAATTTTTGAATTTCTCAAAAGCTTCAGATTTGTGTTTCATTAAGAACACATACCCGAATCGTGAGTGATCATCGATAAAGGTAATGAAGTAGCTATAACCTCCTTGTGCAAGAGTTGACATTGGTCCACATACATCAGTATGTATTAGACCAAGCAATTCTCCTAATGGTTTACCTTTTCCGGAAAAGGGTAATTTGGCCATCTTGTCTTTTAAGCATGATTCGAATGTACCAAATGAATCCGGTTCAAATGATTCCAGAATTCCACATCGGTGTAATTTGGTCATGCGTTTCTTACTTACATGGCCAAGACGACAATGCCACGTATAGGAGTCTATTTGATTATCTATTCGAGCACGATTGTTGCTAACTTCGATATTGAAAACGTCATCGGATAAATCTAACGTGTAGATACCATTGCATAAAGTTCCGGTCCCATAAAGAACACCATTTAAAGTTATGTAACAGTAATTGTTACTAAAAGTTAAATGGTAACCCTTTTCATTCAAGCATGAAATAGATACAATGTTTTTTATTAACGAAGGAACAAAATAACAATTATCCAATTCTAAGACAAGTCCAGTAGGGAGCTTTAGCAAATATGTTCTGATGGCAATAGCAGCAATCTTTGCTCCATTTCCAACTCGCAAATTCGCTTCTCCCTTGACGAGTCTTCTTCTATTCCTTAGCCCCTATATGTCATTACATATATGTGAGCTACACCCTGTATCAAGTACCCAGGTGTACGAGAAAATAGAGTGACATTCAATAACGAAGATGCTTGAAGAGGATGGGGCATCGGATGCCTTCTTCTTCACGGACTCAAGATAAACCTTGAAGTTTCTTCGCCAGTGGCCCTCCTTGCCGCAGTGATGGCAAGTGCCTTTTGTTACCTTTTCAATCCTTTTGGCCTTAGTTAACTTATTGGTGTCCAAAATGGAACGCAAATTCAAAGAAGACATGATCAGGTGATTATCCTAGAAATACAAATTGAGGTTATGTGATGAGAATGATAAAGAATGCATCAATATTCATTAATTAAATCCTATTTATTTTTCGAATTGAATAACCCTTTTTATCAATTCGGGAGATCGTAGGAACATCTCCAAATAGGTTGATATCCAACCATAGATAAGAACAACCATGGCTGGAGTCCATCAAGTTATTCTTAGCTATGAAGGTAGGTAATTATACCGATTACATATTACACATATGTAACTATCACATT
This sequence comes from Boesenbergia rotunda, assembly GCA_024364735.1. Lineage (NCBI taxonomy): Eukaryota > Viridiplantae > Streptophyta > Magnoliopsida > Zingiberales > Zingiberaceae > Boesenbergia > Boesenbergia rotunda. Next base: position 12,472 of record JAGFNQ010007520.1, read on the forward strand.
ATGCTATCAACTAATTGAATGTTTGCATATATCATTGGGTTGTTAACTCATTAACAAGTATGCAACAATATACATAGCACCCAACTGCACCACTCTTTACATCGACCTTGGCTGTGGCACAACAAATTGATGCTCCAAGCTTAAGGCTGACCCATTAATCAAGAAATAGTTTTAATATGGTTGGAGCTCATTCAACTGTTTAGTCAGGCTTGGATGTGTCCAACAACCAAAACTAAAGATTGACCTCTGACTCCAACTATATTAATCATAAACTAATTCCATGGTTTGAACATGTTGAGGTTCAAGCCGGGCATGGATGTGTCCATCAACCCAAACGAGAAACAAAACTCCGGTTCTAACCATATTAATAGAAGGTGTTGGCCTTAATATTTTGTAAGGGGTTTTGGGTCTCATCCTTTTTCTTTTATGCACATTCATGACATATAATTATGCCATGTTCAAACGATTTCCTTAATAAAGTATGTATGTGACTTAATTTATCAAGTCTCATTAATTGAATTAGGAACCGGATTTCCTAATTCTAATTTCATACTTTATTCAAGAAATTATTTTGAGAAACAATTTCCTAAATTATTATAATCAATTTCAGAAATAATATGTTTAAGACTTTGATTTCTCTAAATCAAATCTTATTAAATTAAGAGACAGATTTCCTTAATTCAACCACATATTATTTTCATGAAAATCTTATTTAAGGAAATATACTCTATAGGAAACAATTTTCCTAATTAATTTTGGAGACAATAATATGTAAGAGCATCACCTCATAAATCAAATAAGGAAATTATCGTTTGAGAATCACCTCAAAAATTTCCAAGATTTGATCACATATTTTATTTATAGAAAATTAATATCAATAACTTAATTTGGACGACTCCCCGAGGGTCAATCCAAAATAAGAATTTATTGATAATATAATTTGGACGGCTCCCCGAGGCTCAATCCAAATTAAACATTTGACAGCTTAAATTCAATTTAGGAAATTTAATTATAACAACTAAATTTAAATTGGTCGGCTCCCTGAGGCTCAATCCAAAATAAAGAATTTTGTAAATAATTTAATTTCCATTTATGAATTTAAATGCCAATTAATTGTGACGACCCCTTAACTTCTCTCCCTTAAAGCGGACGTCACTTTTACTTAATCTTAACTTTACCTTATTCTTAGCCTTAGGTTACAACTACTTGACTTCCCTTAACTTGCTCTGAATTTTTTTTCTTTTAAAAAAAAACTTTCATTTTATTTGCTTTGCAAGGATTTGACCCCTAGACCTCTAGTTGTAAAATTGAAGCACTAACCATCTACCCTACAACACTTTCTTTTTAATGGTACCAGTCGACTGCTTGATAGCCAGTCGACTGGTGTCAGCCACAGAAACTTTCTGTGCTCGGCACCAGTCGACTGGCCTCTTGGCAGTCGACTGGTGCATCGAACAGAAGGTTCTGTTCGATAGGGCAGTCGACTGGTATTTGAACCAGTCGACTGGCATGCTTGAAAACTGCAGTTTCAGACCTGGGAACTCCTTTCAAGGGTCCACCATTCACACACTTCCAATGGATATAATGAAACAACTCCAAATCTAAACTCCATACTAGTTTTATAAGTATCTTAACAACTCAAAACGAATCCAATAACTTGAAATTAGGATTTCTACGAAATTTAACAAACTTATCAAAACACATGCAATCTCTACTAACTTTGTACCCAACTTTGACTCCATGTAAAGTTTAAATATGGTGATCACATCCTACCAATCCAAAACATCAACCATGAGTTTCTATAAATCAAAATGCCTCTAAGACTTATCCCAAAGATCTCTTCCACGGTTCCGCCGCCACTGAACATCAATGCAAGTCCCGTTCGCCTCCATAACTTATGCTTTTTCTTTACCTTTATCTGCAATAGAAGGAATGCAACTAATAAGCGAATTGCTTAGTAAGTAAATCCTAACTCACAAACCCATGTTATCGATACTAAACATGTTCATTTCAAAGAATGCTTGCATCAAAATACATGCACTTGGAAATATTTGCACATGGGAACTTTCATACACTTATCATGCTCAATCATGCTTGAAAACATTTACTTGCATCAAAACACTTGCAAACTTAACATGCTCATGCTTTCTTTTGAGACTTGATACTTATACATTTCCATACTTTAAAACATTAACTTCTTTACTCTTGCTCTTTAACATGCTTGTAACATAACCATGTTAACATACATAACAAAAACATGCACTTAAAAAAATTGAAACACTTACATATATTCATATACTTCAAAATAATAATCAACTTTCTCAGGCCTTGACACTGTACCATGGTATCAATGTACCAATGCGCGCATCCCTAATAGGTTTCGGGGTAGCTAGCCACCACACCCTATTAGAGCTTCTTTCTAACACTCTGTGGGCCTCTCTTTTGCCCGGTACATGTCACTTTACAAAAGTAAAATACTTTCTTACTCATAAAGCTTATACTTATCAAGCTATCTTTCTTTTTGCATAACTTTTTGCACTACAAAACTTTACCTTTCTTACTTGGAACTTTCATCGAGCACCTTGTGTGCCCTTAACCCAAAACTTATTTTTGGGACTTTTCAAGAACTTGGTCTTATCACGCTTAGGTCACACATACAAAACCTACTCAAATTCAAGTTCTATGATAAAAACATGTATTCTTTAGAAACTTAAATCACACAATAAAATAATATTCTCAAAGCATACACTTAGATCACAAAATCATGGTTCTACAACAAGAAACTACCTACGAAACTACTTCTATTGCAGGTGAGTGATTTACTTACCCTTTTTCTTGAAGAAAACTCACTAAGTATTTCGAATAAAATCTAGCGTAGGACTCCTCTTCTCTTCCTTGCGAGGAAACTCCACTCCTTGGCCCTAGGGAAGAAGCCCTAGGTTCTCCACTCAAGAGGAAGAAAAAGGAGGAAGAAAACCCTTGTTTTCTCCCTTGTTTTCGCAGCCCCCAAACCCCCTGTTCGCGCAGCCTCCAAAAACCTAATGAGGTCTTAACACAACTTAAGCGGAAGTTTAAATACCTCTTCATGAAAAAGCCTAACTTACCTATAACATTAATTGGCTTCATGCCTTTTTGTGCTTGATACTCCCGCCCTTCTGGTTATCCCGACGCCCTTAAGGGCTTGCTTTGCCTTGTGGTTGTGGGATCAAACCTCTGCTCCACCTTTTTTTTCTTTTTATTTTAATTCGAAAAAATACTAGAAAATTTAAAAAAATTCCTAATAATTCACGAAAATTATTGGGTGTTACAATCCTCCCTACCTTATAAAAAGTTCGTCCTCGAACTTTGAACAGCTCTAGATACCTTTGCCTCATGCTATCTTCTGATTCCCAAGTTGCCTCTTCATACTTCTGATTCAGCCATAAGACTTTTACTAGTGGTACCACTTTGTTCCTCAGCTTCTTATCTACTCGATCTATTATCTGAATAGGTCGACTTTCATAACTGAGATCTTCTTGAACTTGTATCATCTGTGGCTCAATCACTTGGTTGGCATCTGGTATATGCTTCTTTAGCATTGAGACATGGAACACATTGTGTATTGCTGACATCTCTGGAGGTAGTTTCAACTTATAAGCTAATTTGCCAACTCTTTTTGTCACTAGGTAGGGTCCTATGTATCGAGGAATTAGCTTGCCTTTCTTGCCGAATCTCATTACCTGTAACGACCTGGAAAATTCTTTTAATATTTTCTTAAAATATTAAGCATGTTTAAATAATTTTCCAAGGGACCTAGAAATATTAAGGAGAACTTAGGCCTAGGAAATCCATGTTTTCTCATTTAAATTGAGAAAACTAAGTACCAATGAGCTTTAAATGGGCTCCAAAAATGGGTATTAATTAGGTAAAATTTATATAAATTAGGTAAAATTAATATAAATATAAAAGAATTTTATTTAGGAATATTGGCATAATTATGGGTGATTTTAGGGGGATTTTCGGAATTTAGGAAATAAAAATAATAAAATAAATGAAATAAAAATAAAGGTGCATGAGCCAAGGATTGAACCTTGGACCTCTTGTACAACCATGTAAGCCTTAACCAACTCACCTAGCAAGGGATTTCTATGAGGAAATGAAGTGGATATAAGTTAAGAGTAAGAAGAAGATGAAGAGTCATGGAGAGACTCTTCATTTACCTCTTTAATGGATGATAAATAGGGGGGTTTGGGAGTGTCATTCTCTCTTCTTTCAATTGCATTTCCTCCTCTCTTCCTCCCTCATTCTAGCCGACCACTCCTAGAAGGTTTTCCCCTTGGAAAAGCTTCCACCAAGGTTCCATCTCCTAGATCTAAAATCTCTACAAGAGTACAAGGACAAGGGGGCTCTAGTATCCAAAGATCTTGCAATCTTCTTCTTTTCCTAGGTTTGAAAAATCAAGAAACCCAAAGTCAGACTCCCTCACCTGTGGTATAATAGTTCCCTATGATTTTTATGATTTTTATTATGATATAGTGGTGGGTTTTCGAATTTGATGTTGAAAGGAAAGAAAACCAAGACCCTCATGCTTAAGGGTTTCGGCCACCATGATTTTTAGGTCTATAAATATTCTAAAAATCTGTATAATGCTATTTAATGTTCCCTTATGATGTGTAGAGGTTAATTATAATTTTTGGGGATTTTTGGAGTACTCTAGGACACCCTAGGGTTTCGGCCAACATGAAAGAAACAAAACTAAGAACCCTAAGTTTAAGGGTTCCGGCCACCATGATTTACAGGTCTATAATTATGCCAAAAATATTGATAATGTTATTTAATGTTTCCTTCTAATGTTTAGAGGTTAAGTATAATTTTTGGGAATTTTTGGAGTACCCTAGGACACCCTAGGGTTTCAGCCAACATGAAAGAAACATAACCAAGAACCCTAAGTTTAAGGGTTTCGGCCACCATGATTTAAAGGTCTATAATTAAGCCAAAAATCTTGATAATGTTAATTTATGTTCTCTTATGATGTGTGGAGGTTATGTATAATTTCTGGGAATTTTTGGATTACCCTAGAGACCTCATATGTTTCGGCCAACCTCAAGGACCCAAGGGTTAGGGTTGAGCCTTTAACTTCAAGTATATGTTTATGTGTTGCCATGATATAAGGGTGATGTAGGGAACCATGTTAAGTTATATGCCCATGCTATGCTAAGAACCATGCTAAGTGATTATGTATGTTCATGATAAGTATGATAAGTTTATGTTCAAGATATGAATGATGCCATGATAAGAATGATAGGGTTATGATCACGATAAAAATGATGCTATGATATGTTAGGTTCATGATATGAATGATGCCATATTAAGTATGTTATGTTTATGTTCATGATAAGAATGATGCATGCCATGTTGTATGAATAAGATGTATGTATGCCATGTCTTAGGAATGAGGTTAAAGTACATGCCTTTAAGGCATAATGATGATGAATAACAAGTATGATGAATGAAAGATGATGCTTATGCCTTTAAGGCATAAATATGCTAAACGGCACGGTCGATGGTCGACGGTACGACGGTCAAGAGGACCGGTAAATGGGCCGGTAGACGGGCCGAGCCGTAACAAGTTATGATATGTTAAGTATGCCATGAATGTCTTAGGAATGATGAAACATGAAAAGTATTTTACTTTATGTATGGGCTTGTACCGGACCGAAGTATGGGTCCAAGGGATGGGCACCTTAAGAACGCCCCGGTTTTGGACTACCGAAGCTGTCCACGGTTCTGGCACTACCGGAGCTGTGCAACAGGGATGGGCACCTTAAGAACGCCTCGGTTCGGGGACTACCGACTATGCTGTCCTTACCCTAGTAAGTCGAGCTCGTGACCTCGGACTTGCTAGGGATGCGCGCTATGATGTATGTATGTAGTACAAGCCGGGGACCCCAAATGATGTTATGATGATTATGTTTAAGCATTTAAAAGTATGTTTTAAAAGTTAAGCATCCCTTATGTATATGCATTCCACTCATGCATCCATCCAGGTTATGCATTATGCTATGTTGATAAGATTTTATGCTTATGTTTCATGTTAAGAAGTATGCATGAGAATGAATGAATTATGCCATGCTTAGAATGTTCACTATGTTTATGATTTATGCCATGCTTAGAATGTCTATGATGCTTATGTTTATGCCATGAATTATGCCATGCTTAGAATGCTCACTATGTTTATGATTTATGCCATGAATTATGCCATGCTTAGAATGTCTATGATGTTCATGTTTATGCCATGAATTATGCCATGCTTAGAATGCTCACTATGTTTATGATTTATGCCATGAATTATGCCATGCTTAGAATGTCTATGATGTTTATGTTTATGCCATGAATTATACCATGCTTAGAATGTTCACGATGTTTATGATTTATGCCATGAATTATGTTCACTATGTTTTTGAATTATGCCATGAATTATGCCATGCTAGAATGTCTATGATGTTTATGTTTATGCCATGATGTTTATGCCATGTTATGTATACGACAAGTGACGTAAGATGTTATGTTCTAAGTAGAGCACCAAGTACGTTAATGTTTTATGTGCTCATTATGAGATGATGAATGATGAATGGTTTTGTGAGTAGGAAAGAGTCTTACTAAGCCTGTGTGCTTATAGTCTTATTTCCTTATACCGCAGATCATTCAAGGGGACAATGAAGGAAGCAGCAGGAGGGCAAGAACGCATGTGTGTCGTAGTGACTTGGCCCAGGAAAACTATAT